>SNQJ01S0212975.1:5765-15771 GCA_010110895.2 Picea sitchensis | reverse complement strand
AGTCTTGCACAGAATCTTCTCGGGGTCGTACACAGGCTCCGAGGGATTTGGGTCAGGATTCGCTCTGGTGTAAATCGTCTTTGGAGCCAAATTTCCTAAACTGTGCTACTTGGAGCTGCTGATCTGTTTGGACTAGAGTCGCCAGGGTAAGGGTTTTCAACCTGTATGGATGTTTGTCCCTCTGTTACCCTCAGGGTTCAAACTCCAATTTTTGTCGTTCTTCTAGGGAAAATCCTTTAAACTTCGTCCCCGACAACAGCGCCAGAATGTTAGCACTTCGTAAATCTATTTGGATGATAAACAGACGAAGAAGGTAACTTTTTCAACCGCTTTGAGACTCGAAACTATCATTTCATATCTAGAGAGGGATCTCTCGGAAATGGAGCGGTCTCCGCTCAGGATATGACTTTGAAAAACAGTGTCAAGATTCAACACCTTTGATATAATGGGTTCTGGTTATATTGGCACAAGAAGGTAAGACTTGGGATATGGAGTCAATTTGAGAAAATGATAGAAATAAATGACTCAATGATCGGACTTGAGAGAATAAGGCTAGGAGAGAAATAGCCTTCAATGTAAAACCTTAATGTGTGGTGGAAGAAATTACAGGAAGTAACTTGGGAGCGCCACTGCGAGTGAATTCGGAGTTAGCTTTGGAGGAAAACGTTATGTTTAAGTGGTGCAAACAAGGGGCATTGTACAGCGAATCTGCACGTTCGAAAATTTGTTCTAAAATAGACACTAAAAGATATGAAATATAGATAACAGGAAATCACATACGTAAATAAAGAGGCACAATACATCCAACTATTACAACTAGAATCTTTCATCAAGTCACAAGACCTTTGCATTAAATTTCGATCAAAAAATCAGATTATATACAATAGTTATCGTCTACCAAATTTTTCAACCAACCTGAATTACATCAAAAAGATGAAATATATAAACGAGGGTGCCACTTGGGCTACCCTTATTTCTAACTACTAACCCTAAAACTAGGAAACTCGAGCAACATGTGTTGGAGACTCTTCGCATGGTATTTTCCAAAAATAGGCAATAATCATGCTTGTTCACTTATGATTGTTTTTCAGGTTCTCCACGGGGGTCTGATCGTCGGTCAGGTTCTGATGTGAAGAGAAGATGTGTCGATGTATCCCTTTGATCGATCTTCTTGGTAGACAGGTGTCTGTCAGGAGCTTTCTGTCTACTATAATGGTTCTGATTTCTGTTCCATGCTCATTGCTGGAGAAATGTGCGCAGTAAGAAGTTGTCTGATTTCTACGGTCGTTATCAAAATGGTAGAGTGCTTTAGGAAATGTGTCTTTCAAAACTGTCAATATTTATCTCATGTCCTTCGGATGCAGAAACGAACACTTGCTAAACCCGCCTTTCCTGTGCGCTAGCGAGAGCCACGCGTGCTTCTTTCTCAGTCTCTTCACATTCCCTGGGATGCCCCGTAGGCATTTCTTACGCTATTCTTTGCGCCTCCTACAACTGTACAATAGTGTCATGCACCTCTCTGAGCTTCCTTTTCAACCATGCCACGTTCCCTCCATGACCATGTGTCGTTTATGCTTCTGTGGATTATTTCGCTAGTTGCCGCCTTAACTCCATGTTCTCCTGATAGAGTTCAGCAATAGCCAGCTTTGCTTGCTTCAGCTGCTTAGATGGCGCTTGCACATTTTCTCCTGCAACATCCGCTCTCTTTTTTTTGTTCCTGTCTTCGCGGCTCGATTCCCTAGCAGGTTCTAGTTGGATGGTGCATCTGAGTATTTCTTCAGCTATCGATCTAACGCACGGTTCTTTTGTGATTCGAGATTTCATGATCTCCTTGTTCTTTCTCGGTTTGCCTCTACTCTGAGGCATTTGTTGTTGGAAGGAGGGAGCTCTCACCATATTCCCTTCCTGTTAAAATTCCTCTACTTCAGATGTTTTGTGATTTGATATGGTCTTCTCTGCAAGTAAAAGAATAGTTTCTTTCACGTCTTTGGGAATTCCTGTCGCAGGCAAGAATGAATCCCAGTCCTTTTGGGGCTCGGATATTGTAGTTCTGGCGCTCCACGCGCCTTTCCCTACACTCTGATAGGTCACCATGGCGTGACCAAGGAGTACTCTACGCGCAGTGTATCCAAAAAACGCACAGGGGGAAAGGTTATGAACAAGATGGAATGGCAAGGGGAATTGCGAATAAAGTTCAGGCCTGGTTCTACGACTGGAGAGAATGTCGAGCATCTGAGATTTATAAAAAATCGACCAGGAGAATAAATCATGCTGGAGGATAGCGAATTTATGGCAATGGGGTTCCAAGTCAAGTTGCAGGTTGTCCATGGCAAATCCCCGTGTGTAGGATGCAGGTGATAAGGCTTGTTGGGCATGCCTAAAACGAACGTTGTGATTTTTCATTCCCTTGGCCTTCATGATGAACTATGTTGGCACAGGGATAGACCCAGGGTTCAATGCTCAAGAGCACACCAACAAAACCCTAACTACCATCCCTTTCAACAACACCTGTGAAGCAGATGAAGTCTCACCCGAGGTAGAGTCAAGGGTGGTTGCAGGACTCCAATGTTTGCAACCTTAGCTGGGACACATATCTATGATTCTAGTACTTGGTAGAGCACTCAGTAGTTAACATTCATCAATATCTGGTTCTTAGTTACAGCGCAGTTAAACCATAATCACAGAGCATCGCAGTAGTCAACTAGATCTACCATCTAACAGCACTTAGCATGAAAAAACAGATCAGATCTTAACAGATTCAAGCACTAATCACATGTATATAAGTCAGATCTAACATCCATTCATATTATTAAGCACTAAGCATCGACAGATCATTCATATATATTAAATCACTAAGCATATTAACATATAAGCACATCAACACATTGCACAAAGCAGAGCAACACAACATGTACATGGTTCACCCCCACCATGGGCTACGCCCACCAACTATTTGTCTTATTTATTAGATCCTTCAATAGGTTACATGCACAGAGCCTCAAAACCCTACTCCACAGAGGACAGGAGATCTGCACAGCTCGCTAGATCCTCCTTCCCTAAGTAGATCTAAGCACACAACCTTCTACAGTATCTTACAATGACTTGTACTTAGCCTTGCAAGCCTCACATAGTATGCACAAAGAACTTACAACTCTTGATCACACAGATCCAACTCTAGAACTTAGCCATTCATTCATTCACACCTCCTCTTATCTTACATCGTCTAGCTATCTATTTATACATACAAAATAGGCCTAAGCATGGGTGAACCCATGGGTCGAAATTCCCATACCCGTTACATAATCCCAAATCCCAAAAGGGCTCTAAAAGGGGCAGAGATCCCGTGATCTCCACTTCATCTTGTGATCTACCTTCGACAGCCAATCAAAGTCCCAAAAATAGGTCAAACATGACCAAATATCCTCCTAACTTAGTCAAGGGCCAACAGGCCCCCAACAATCCCCTGTGACTCGTCCCAAGTCACTCTAATCTGAATAGCTCTACTTCAAAATCCTCGAGCTTGGCTCGAGCTACTTCGACTTATTATTGTGCTATGGCCTCCTATTTAGTGAACTCTTGTATGACTACTTCGTTAATAGGTCCCTCTAGGCGTTGTTCAGATGCAGTGACGACTTGCTCCAGTTTTGCGCCTCGACCTTCGATTTCTATGAACAGTTGGTAAGCCTCGTCCTATACAAGTTGGAGCCTCTGAGTTACTTCCATAAATCTGCTCTGAATAGTATGGACCTATTGTTGGGCAGTGTGCTGCTCTTGGGATCGCTTCATTCTTTCCACAGCTGATCGGGGCTTCAACTGCGTCTGTATTGTCTCTGCTTGATACTTCGCTTCCTAGAGATGTGACTCCAGTGCCTTCAATTATGTATCCTCAGTGAGTTGTTCATATGTTTGGGCACTACGATCATTCATTTTCTTGCATTACAGGGCAAGGACTTTTATTCTTTCAACTACGCTTCGAGCAGTTTCTTCCCTTTGGTCCCTTACATCATGCGGGGTGTTAGGTACAGTGCGAAGATCTAAATATGTTATTCATTGTTGTAGTTGTTGGATAGCTTCCGCAAGCTATTCTACTTGATGCACGACTCGATCTTCTTCCTGTGGCTCTAAGCCTATCACAGAGAGAAGTTCTTTGTTGACTACTTCTTTTACTTCGAGTTGCTCCGCGAGCAACTGCTCTTTTTCTTACTGCATTTGTGCTTTCTCTGCTTCAAACTTTTCCTAGAGAGAAACCTTCTCATGTTCTGCAACTCTGCGTTTTTCTATGAGTACTCCTTGCACTTGCTTCAAGGCCCGGGTGGCTTGTTCTTCTTCTTCTTGTGTGCGACGAAGACGATCTTCGACCGCATCAGCTAATCGACGGAGTTGGGCTGGCACATCCCCCAACTCTAGTTCTCCTGATGGTAGGGGCATAGTGGAGATTGCACGATTGGTCTGAAGAGCCTGTTACACTCCTCAGAGTTCAACCTTGATCCTGCCATACATTTCCTCATGCTTAGCTTCTTGCTTCTCCACAATTTCCAGCGAAGTGTCGTTTAGGGCTGCTATGATGAAGTCAAAGTCATCAGTAGTAAGCACAGTCTTCATCTTGGTCATGGTGGCTCTCAATTTCTTTTGGGAAGAAGGTTTTAGGGGAGAAACCTTCCTCTTCTTTAGGGGGTCGGTCTCATCTTTCGGCGGTGTTACTTTGCCTTTCTTTTGTTCAACTCCTGTGCCATTTATCTCTTCATCCTCACCCCCTCGGTCAGGTGATATTGAAGCAGTCTTTCATGAGGTGTTGCTTAGGTCTTGGACCTCTTCGGTATTCTTTGTTTTGTTGGGTCTGGGTGCATCATGCGCGGTTTCTAGGCTGTCAGGGTTGGACATCTCTACAGGGTCTGTTGGAATAAGGAGGTCTGCTCACCATTCCTCAGCGATCTCCTCAAGATCCTCTTCTGTAAGCTTATAGTACGACTACAGCTGCTCCTTATGTTCATCGGCTCGCGTTGTAAGGTAAATGAAGTGTCAATCTGTGCAGAACTTCATCAAGGGTCGGAACCTCTGTAAGGTGTTCAGATTCATGCGAGGTTATGCGTCTATGTCTCTCTTCAGCTGAAGATAGTAGGTAAGAAAAACAACGTTCAACTGCCATTGTTTGTTCATATCACTTGAGTACCAAAGCGTAGTGAACATCACAACAAGTGGCTCGAAAGGTTCAATTTTCAAGAAGGTCGCACCTTCTGGCATATCCTAGGCAGCAAAGGCGATAATGATCAGGATCCAGCTGAAGTGGAACTCGTAGCCCTGATCTTGTGCTTCGCGACAGTCTAGTTCAAGCTGATTGAATAGGTACTTCGCCCAGTTCATCTGTAAACCTTCTACGCACTTTCCTGCGAGGTTAACAACAAATCCTATGACCTGCGTAGGTCTGTTCTTCCTTACTAAATTTTCTGCACTTAACTGATAGGCGAGGCGCACTGCTCCATTCTAGATGGAGGCTACCTTGTAGCCTCGCGTTCCCTTTTTGACATCGCCATATGTATCCTTGATTTTTTGTGCTAGTGCGCGATCTGTGGATTTTCTTGGATAGAACTCCTATGGATCAGGTCCTTGCATACTCAAGCCTATGATACTATGTATCAACGTCGATTCAACTATAATACAGTGGTATATCCATAAGTAAATGCCATGGAAGCATGACAGCAGGATCTTAACGCACGCGTTAACCTCATGGTGCCTTCCAAAGTGCGGTATCTTCATTACATTTAAGAGGGTGGACTGTGCGAGGTCCATAGTCCACTACTGAGGGATTATCTTTGAATTTGTCCCCTTCATCCTGGTCAGGTATTTATACGGGGCAAGCATACTGTGGTTCTTTCAATCTCCAAGGTTGAAGTCACTGAACTTCAACGTTGTGATCTTGTCCTATTGCGCGCAAACTGCGCGTATCCCCTTCGGGAGGTACGCGGTAATCATGGTGTACTCAAAATCCCTTGGCACACTATCATGACTCACCGCACCGGCCAGAGGCGGGATGTAGTCGAGCAATATGGTCAGGATCAACTTCACATTTTCTAGGTCATCGTTGTGCTTTGTTCTCTTTTCTTTTGATGGTCGGGATGATCCAGTTCCGCGAGTAGTCAATGGAGAGGCTTGTAGTCCTCTCGTCAATGAATCTTATACACCCACAGACATCACTCTCTCAGACATGACTCTTTCAGTCATAAGGTCGATGAGTACTTCCTTCACAGACTCTTCGACTACGGTAAGTTATTCGTACATGCACGCTCGTGGTTGATTGTCTCAAGTTCGAAGATTAACTACTCAAGGCAATGGGATGGATGGAAATATCGTGATGATCACTGTGAAAAATCAACTATGTTGTGGGCTCAGATTCATGGTTAGAAAAAGTGTTCTTGGTGCATGGCGCGACGGAATAAATAGATAACCTGGCAACGGATCTCTTGCAATGGGTGAGAAGCCTTAATTAACTCAGTACTGTCCATTATGGCGTGGTCCCAACGGTCTCGTGGTGAACTTTCTGATCATAAATTCCTTTCTACCCATTTGGGGCGTCGGTCTAACGGTTATACTGTTCCAACGGCTATATTGCTTCACCATGGCGAAGTGCCATGTGACGTTGTTCTCATATCCCGGTGAAGTTCCAATTCTGCAAATTTTCCTTCTACGAAGTTCCCTCTGGAACCTTTTGTAACTTTTTTATCTTAGTTCTCTTCTTACTTAGCTTTCGGACCTTCTTTCTAGTGAGGTTCGTCACGGAATTTCTTTTTCCATTATGATTCTTATCTTCTGTGGGCATAGCAACTTCGCGCTATTGAGATTATTTCCTAAGATTCAAGGGTAAAACTTCTTCTCTATCTGGGGTAGGTATTTCAATCTTATGTGGGTCTTTGAGTGTTTGTCTCACTTCGACATCCAAGTCTCTGGTTTTAAATAGCTTCGCTTGGTTCTCCTATTCTTCAATCAAGTGTGTGATCTTCTTAGTCATGAAATCTTTCAACTCTTGCTTCTTCTTCTCTAAGGCTTCTTCTTCTTTTCTTCTGGCTTGATCCCTTTCAATCCAAGGTGTTCCTAGTAACATAGCAAATGGAGCGATGTTCTCAATAAATTTAACAACTTCAAATTCTTCTTATGTCGAAGCTCCATGAACACTCATATATATCTGGGCAAGTCTTCCACATAGGGTTATCATCTTTCCTCTGAATAATCTTATTCCTCCCAATGAAGGAATCATAGCAGGTTTTCCTAGAATTTCCCAAGTTCTTTCAGTCATCATATTCACCTGTGTTTCCTCATCCAGAACACAGTCAATGTCGAAGTCTCCTATTCTTGCTTCAATGCATTATTTTTCTTTAAAAATCTCTGACATATCAGTATGTCGGTGATCATTCAAGGTTTCTTTCATCTGTAGAAATACTTTTTCTGATTCTTTCTGGGGTTCTGTCATAATATCAGTTTTTATATCTTTCTCTTGGTATTCTTGTCTCAAATTCATCCTTTCAACCTTAGCAATCATTCTAGGGAAATCCAATACTTCATGGTACATAGCTTTGCAACAAAGGCAACTAGGTCTTCTACTAGGACATTCCTTAGCCAGACGGCCCAGTCTTCTGCAACTGTAACAAAGGGTTAATCCTCTCTTCCTCTTAAATGATACACAATCTCTCTTGTACTGCGCGCTAGGATCATGGTGGCTAACCTGCAAAAAAACAATTATAGGATCCTGCATCCATTTGTTAGTCCAAACATTCTCTCTATGCATATGTATAACATATATTTCACTATTCTTATCAGATCTATTCATATCAAATATTTTTTCATCTATCAGTGCCCTAGTTTTCAAGCTAGGACAAATCTTATCAAACATACCTAGATCCATACTTTAGAAACAAAAAATTATGCTTATATTTCTTATACAGAGCACAAAGCTTTCAAATCTAAAACTTTTCACTTTTCTTACCTTTATCAGAGCACAAAGCTTGTAGATCTTACCTCTTTAAGAAAAAATTCTCACTTTTACCTTTCTCAAAGCACAAAATTTTAGACCTTACCTCTTTTTTTAGATCTGATCCTTCTTCTTGGCATAGAGCTTCACAGGTCAAGTATAATACTGCACACTAGAGCGACAGATCTACACATAGATCTTTCACAATTTCAGGTCAGATCTTCGCACAAAGCTTCTTCTTCCTCAGTTCCCAGCAATCACAGTTTTAGTCCTGGCATCGGAACCATTTGTTGGCACAAGGGCAGACCCAGTGTTCAACTCTCAAGAGCGCACCAAAAAAACCCTAACTACTGGCCCTTTTGGAAACACCTGCGAAGTCGATGAAGTCTCACCCGAGGTAGAGGCAGGGGTGGTTGCAGGACTCCAGTGTCTGCAACCTTAGTTGGGACACGGATCTGTGATTCTAGTACTTAGCAGATCACACGGCAGTTAACATTCATCAATATCTAGTTCTTAGTTACAGCGCAGTTAAACCCTAATCATAGAGCATCGCAGTAGTCAACTAGATCTAGCATCTAACAACACTTAGCATGAAAAAACAGATTAGATATTAACAGATTCAAGCACTAAGAACATGTATATATGTCAGATCTAACATCAATCCATATTATTAAGCACTAAGCATCGACAGAACATTCATCTATATTAAAGCATTAAGCATATTAACATATAAGCACATCAACACATTGCACAAAGTAGAGCAACACAACATGTACGTGGTTCACCCCCACCCTGGGGCTACATCCACCAACTCTTTGTCTTCTTTATTAGCTTCTTCAATAGGTTACATGCACAGAGCCTCAAAACCCTACTCTACAGAGGACAAGAGATCTGCGCAGATCGCTAGATCCTCCTTCCATGAGTAGATCTAAGCACGCAACCTTCTACAGTCTCTTACAATGACTTGTACTTAGCTTTGCAAGCCTCACACAGTATGCACAAAGCACTTACAACTCTTTATCGCAGACATCCAACTCTAGCACTTAGCCATTCATTCATTCACACCTCCTCTTAGCTTACATCGTCTAGCTATCTGTGTATACATACAAAATAGGCCTAAGCATGGGTGAACCCATGGGATGACATTCCCATACCTATTACATAATCCCAAATCCCAAAAGGGCCCTAAAAGGGGCCGAGATCCCACGATATCCACTTCGTCTTGCGCTCCTCCTTCGACAGTCTGTCGAAGTCCCAAAAATAGGTCAAACATGACCAAAGATCCTCCTAACTTAGTCAAGGACCAACAAACTGATAATAATTGTTATACTTGCCGACACGACCTCTATTAACCACTTGACCCGACCTGGGCATGTAGAGACTGGTTTCTTAACGGGATTCAACTTTCTAGAAAAGACATGTTCATACCATGTATACAATTCTCGACTCTAACACCCCTTCCCATTTCCAAGGGTCAACCGGCCACTTGTTGACTTCAACCTCACGGTGCTACATACCTGACCTCACATGTTTGGATGCATGGGTCACAACGTGACTCAAAACCGACTCTAAATGGAAAGAAAAATGGTGGCGCTAACAGTATATTTGATAAATTTTGTCCTAGCTTGAAAACTAGGGCACAGCTAGATGAAAGAAGATTTGATATGAGTAGATCTAATAAGAATAGTTAAAGATATGTTATTCCTATACATATAAATAATGTTTGGACTAACAAATGGATGCAGGACCCTAGAAAGATTTTTTTGCAGGTTAGCTACTATGATCCTAGTGCGTAGTACAAGAAAGGTTGGGGATCATTTAAGAGAAAGAGAGGATTAACTCTTTGTTACAGTTGCAGAAGGCCGGGACATCTTGCTAAGGAATGCCCTGGTAGAATACCTAGTTGTCTTTTTTGTAAAGCTATGGATCATGAAGTTCTGGATTTCCCTAGAATGATTGTTAAGGTTGAACGAATGAAAATGAGACAAGAAAACCCTAAGAAAAGTCAAGAAACTGAGACCATGAAAGAACCCGAGAAAGAATCAT
>SNQJ01S0212974.1:12004-27775 GCA_010110895.2 Picea sitchensis | reverse complement strand
ATAGAACTATTTAAAACATGTTGGCGTAGTTTATTATTGATCATAAATAAATTTATCACCAGTAAAGGATGCTACAGATTAGTGTTCCTATTTCACATACATTTGTTAATGGTTTTTCAAGGATTTAGTTTGAACTTGCCCTTTTAATTGCTTATAAGCCTGCGAAAAATGTCAAAATTTTACTAAAGGTCGAACCCCAATCCTGAGTCTAGTTCATTTCACCATGGTTTAATTTCCATATTGGTCGATTTCCATTTAGCTAACACAGGGGACACTAGGCAAGGATTTCTAGTAAGGAATGGATTCTTGCTACCGCAAATTGATCCCACTGTCCACTTAACACAGGCTGTTGAAGAACTTGTTTCTCCAAAAACTTTGTCTCATTCACTCTGTAATTTTAGAATCGAAGTTCAAATACAAAATGACTCTGTCATTTCTCCCGGTGATCAAACCAAGGTTGTTTCTATGACCAAAATGGCATCCAAAAAATAGGAATTTATGTCGAAGAAATCCTTATAAGAGTTCCTTAGTCATTTGAGAAATGAGTCATTAAATGTTGTCAGTCATTCACAGCATCTGACACTAGTGGTTAATGGAAAATTTAAAGGGCGGGGAAAAAAAATTAGGGAGGAGGTCTGTGATGTTGATTTTAAAAACAAAAGAAGTGGTTAGGTCCTGTCAAGAAAGATAAGGAATAAACATAAACAGAAGAATGATCATGTTCCAACGATTATAATAGAAGATTTAAACTATGTCAAGAGTGTAAGCCCAAACTCAGCAAGGGATAATCATCCACGGTATGATTTAGTTTCAAAATTACCTCCTCTCCTTCAAAACTGTGAGGGATTTGAAGGAATCTAGATTGATTTAAAGGCTATGACGGCACAGGAAAAGACCCCAGCCTCAGATTACCAGCAACCGCTCCCAAATATGGAACTTCTATGTTGTGATGAATGTTTATCTTGGATTCATAGATACTACATAGACATATCATACTTTCATATGTGTCTTAACTAGACATTGGTGAAAAATAGAAATCTTGAAAGAGAAAATTGGGATTTGAGAGTTGAATTACAACAGACTCTTCCTCTGGAAAATAAAAGATTCAAAAAATCTGGGGATATCGTCATTAAGAATTCAACTAATATCAATGTTTTTATGAGTTTAGATATGTACGAGTCTTCTTTTTCAAATGTCTAATTTGGTAAATAAATTTGTGGTTTATTTTCATTTTTGATTGGTTTGTTAAAGCATAAGTTGTTACATTGTTTTTAGACTAGATACAGAATCAAACATTATGTAGCTTGTCTTAAATTAGTTTATGAGATTTTTAATTAGAAATTTATTTTTATTTTATTTTTATTTTTTTCAGGTCTCAAGAAAGAACGTAAAAAAATTCCTATACACTAATGGCTTATTGGAGGATCATGAAGTATTTCTAATTTGAAAATAGTTTATGTTTCAAACAATGAAGAAAGTATTTTTGAAAATTGTTATAATAAACTTTTTCTAAGTTGTTATATACATTATTGTTATAAACTCAAGTTAGGAAGTGGTTTTTAATATACTCTATTTTGGAAGATCGGTCCATGTCCTATGGATTTGGGAAGTAGATCAGTGTAGTATTTAAATAATCTGTTAAGTTTTGATATAGAGGAGGAAAAAAAATTGGGAGAGGGACTCCTCAATATTTTTAATGAAGAATATAGAATCATGCTTTAATTAAGGCTTTCGTCCTATGGATTAAAGAATTCAGTTTTCTTTATGATATATTGATATTATGATTCATGTTATCGAGAGTAATCAATTGTGGATTGATTTAAATTAGCTTTTTTCTGTTTCATCAATTCATGATTAATTATTATCATATCTATAGTAATTCTCTCAATCTTTCAGCAGTCTGTTATTCCAAATTGTATAGTTTCAGGTGATTGTATTATCTTGATGTAAATCTTGATAGGTATTGAGTTAATTCATATAATTTGAGTATGAACAGATCCATTTTTTCCACGGAAATTTATTTCCTATTGCAGATAATCATTTGTATCCTCACTTGGAATTATTAAACATGAAAATTGTTCTTTCTGTAGTTTAAATGAGATTTGAATTGTTTGAGTGAAGTGACTTTCACTTGATATTTTCATAATATTAGAATTGTACAATCTATTTTCTATAGATTTATCTTAACAAACAGGTTGCAGGAGTAGCTTAGCATAGGAAGACACAGACACATTCTTGTTCTTTAAACATTGGTCAGTTCTAGGTTAGTTTGTTTTCTTCTCCCTTATTTTTTATTTGTGAATGTAGATCCACCTTTAGACTTAATACTTTTCCTATCTGAGTCATATCATTATTATTTGCATTCATTCTTTTCTTTTCTGATTTGTAAAAGTAGACTAGTAATTAATTTCRGATCTCTTTATGTTTTTCTTGAGATTTGGTTCTATTCTATAAATTTAGCTTTTCAAGGTTTTCATTAAATATTGCACTTTGTATATTTTGAACACTTTGTATATATTTGGCATATAGTACTATATAGTAGGTAATTATTTAGAGTCAGATCCCAGTATCGGCTAATGGAGACGTAAAACCTATCAGGGTGAGTCATCCCAAAAGACTTAGGTTAAATAGACAACTTCAGATCGGGCTTACCCTCACAGTTTACGGTGTGTTCACATATGTCAGTGAAAAAATGGTGTTATAAGGAGGGAAAACTGGATATTAATGGCATGAGGGGTTCAAAAGACACCTCCTAACAATCGTTCCCCAGTTATAACTTGTAGTCATTTAGACTCCACTGTTATACCTGAGACAGCCACTACATATGAACCCCATTTTGTTATTCCTATTGAACTTGCAACACTGCTTCCTCAGGGAATTGATGTACAACATATTATCCAAATTTATTATCAATCAATAATAAGAACCCAAGGCACATTGGCCAGACATAGACAGTTTGGTGAACAATCACATCAACCCCTTGAATTTCCTAATCAACAAGAAGATACTCGTTCCACTGGTACACCAAATTACACATTATGAGATATCTTGGTTGATCCATATAAATCACTCATTCTAGGTGTTGGGGTATTTGTACTTCCTCCTTCACCACCTCACCCTTCTCCACCTCCCTCGGGAGGAGAGTATTTTGACGAGGATAGTTCATCTTCTGAATCTTCTCAAACCTCTAACACTTCATGGAATCCAGCTTTGATGGCTAATCAAAATAATCTTGCTAGGCCTTGTCTTGACCAAGATGTTGTGGCAGTACTAGGACCCAAACATCCTCTACCCAAAAATCCTGAAAAATGGTTACCAAAGTTTGATCTCGATTCTAAGAAATCAGTTGAAGATCATATAAAAAAATCCATGTTGGTTGTTAGGCTTAAAAATGTTGAACATAAAGATGTCGTTTGTATATTGTTTCCCTATACCTTCAAAGGAAATTCCTCTCCATGGTACTTCGCACAACAGCCTCAAACTATTGTTTCCTAGGACATATTTGAAACCTCTTTCTAACAAAAGTTCAGGGATGAGAACTCTCCAGAAGTGCTAGTTATGGAATTATCTAGCATGAAGATGAATCCCAAAGAGAAGGTTAATGACTTTAATCGAAGATTCCTTACGCTAAAAAATAAGATCCCTGCAGAATCCATGTCTGCTGAAAACTTTATTATTGCTTGCTATGCTAAATCTCTACAACATAATACAACTATGTGGGTTAAAAGGTCTAAGAAAAATACTCTATTAGAAGCTTTTGAATAGGTAGTCCTCATTGAAAAGGACATACTCATCTTAAAAGATAACACAAACCCTGAAGTTGAATCAACTTCTTCCTCCAAGAAGAAGATAGAAATTATTACCAAGCCTCCTTCAAATAAGAAAGAGTAAGAACCCTTAGATATGGAGAGCTTACAAAAATATTTTCAAAAGTCATCTAATCAAGTTATAGTTTTGAAAAGTTTTGCAGACGAAGGATCTTCAAGTAAAGGAAATTATCGACCACCTTTTAGAGGACCGCTTCCAAATCCTCCCAATAGATCAAACCCTCCAGCTAAAGGTCTGAGTTTAGAAGGATTACATCATGTTATACAAGCCATATTGGATAGAGCTGATATTTTTGTTGTTGTCCCACCTAGAAATCAAAATGATGCAGAGAATGAGAATGAAGAAACACCTGATGAGGTAGACTCATCTCCCCCCATTTTTGGGAATCTTTCAGACACTATTTTTCAAGCTAATTTTGAATTTGTCCTTAATGCCCAACATCCCTACAATACTCGTAGTAAAAGTCAAAACAAATATGTTCTTGAGGTAAATAAGAATACAATATCAAAACAATCAAGACAGGTTGAAACATAAAAAAACTCACGCTTTCTTTGATTTAGACTAGGACACTATTAAGGATATTAATATATTAAAAAAATATATATTGATTTATGATCTACTTAAATTTCCTCCCATCCTATAGAAAAAGCTATGAAGCATAGCTGATAATGGTAAAAATAAAGATCTTCTAGACAAAAAATCTGCAGAAAATGGCATTAATAAAGCAAAGGATATTGTGGAAAAAAGGTACCTGGAGACTATAATAAAAAGAAGGACACTCTGGATAAAATCATAGGAAATCTAGATAAAATTGCCTCAGATACAACAGATAAAAATCAGCAGAGTTCTTCTCTCACACCACGAAAGAATGTACCACCATTTTTGTTGTATGGTGGATTCTAGGGCTTCATCAAATGTAATGCCTTTATCGGTTTTCCAAAAGATCAATGCCGAAGTTAAACCTTTTGATTTGAAAATCATTCAGTTAGATAGAACTAATGTCACAGTTGTTGGTGAACTTAAATATGTATTGATCAGATTATCATCTAACCCAAAAGTGCACCAGGTAATCGACATAGTAGTCACAGATATTCCAAAGGTATATGGCATGTTCCTAAGAAGAGATTGGTCTGAAAAACTCCATGGTTATTTTACCACATATTGGTATCACTTATGGTTACCAGTAAATGGTCATCCAAATAAACTTAGAATCAATAGGGAATGTTATCTTAAATATACAGTTATAGATCTAAATGATTCAAATGAACCTTTTGTCCCCAGTGTGAATGCATTAGAATGTCAAGGTATGAAATATTTATTTGGGAATTTTGTGGCTGAAGTATATAATATTGCAGACTCGAATCAACAATCTAAAATATTGGTCTACACTTAGGTATTAGCCTCTAAACATGATGTAAATATTGTAAATAGTTGTGAGAATGATGAAATTTAGCCTTTATACTTTGATGGGTCAAAATCACGTGAAGGATTCAATGTCGGATGTTTATTGATAGACCCTAAAGGTAATAAGACATTTATTTCTTGTAGATTAGAATTCTATTATACAAAAAATACGGCGAAATATGAAGCTCTCTTGCAGGGACTCAAGAAAACCATTGACCTAGATGTCCAATCCCTAGTTGTAATCAATGATTCTGAAATTGTCGTCAAACATGTAAAAAATGATATTCATTATCTATTTGTTCACCTAAAAAACTACCAGACTGAGGTATGGAACTTGATTAATAAATTTCTCTCTTTTAACATAAGTTCCATTCCTAGATCTAGTAATTATGAAGAAGATTTGTTGTAAAATGTAGCAACAAAATTATTACTTATTGAAGGCTTCTCTCCTAACTCATTGTTGGCCCTTGGTTATGTAAGAAAGAGAAGATTAAGGAAGGAAGGAAAAGTATGAACTGCACGGAAGGCACATAAACCGAGGAAGGGTCGAAGTGGTTAAAGAAGCAGCAAAGAAGGAATGAAGTAAGGAAAAACAAGTTGTTGAAAGAGAAGGTCAAGGAAGATAAAGCAGCAAAGAAGATGGATCGTGGATAACTCAGCAAGAATAAAAAGACACCAATGGATGATTTGGATCACTTCACGGAAAATAAGGAAGGACAGGATGGCGAAGCCCTGAAAATGTGGGTCAAGTGGACCGGGGTTTTGGACCTAGGGTTTTAGATATAGGGTTTTAACACCTAGACTTGGGTCTAAGGTTGTCGGAGAGTCATGTAATGTATAAATAAAGTTCTAGAAGAGTTGAGAGGGTTGGTCATTGGTTATTACTATCGTTGATGAGAGAGATATTGATATAGAAGTAGTGTGGTTGTAAAGCATTTTGTATTCTAATATCTTCAACTCAGTGCAAAGATCAATCCTACAGTTGGGTGAGTAGGGAGGGGAGAGAGACAGAGACAGAGAGAGAGAGAGAGAGAAATCTACAGCTAGGTGCGCAGATAGAACTGTATGTTTTCATATAATATATCAAGAAACACAGTTCTATGAACGTTGCCCTAGGGAGAGGGTGAACCATGTACATATTTTTGTTCTTTGTGATTGATGATGTGTATTTTCTATCTGTTATACTTTTATTGCATTGTTGTGTTAAAGAGAAGAGATATAGTTAAATTTGCGAAGATGAGTAGAAGACTATAAAGAATCTCTAGGTTGTATTGCATGGTTGATATGGATTCACCTTGCATTTCCTCTGGTTGTAGACACATGTGTCCTACAACCCCCCTATTGCTACTTCAGGTGAGACTCTATCTGCTTCACAGGTGTTGCTGAAAGGGCCAATAGTTAGGGTTTGTCGGTGCATTGTTAGAGTTGAACCTTGGGTCTGCCCCTGTGCCAACAAATGGTTCTGTTGTCGGGATCGGGATATTCTTGAGGGAATTTCAATGTGGTTTCCATTGAAGACCGAGATTCAGAAGTGGATAGAAGAACAAGAAATGGACTTCGTTGAAGCTCATAACAAGAACCCTAGCATTAGTACAGAAGACTGGTTGGGAAGGTACATTTTTACCGACATGTATGATATTTTCTTTGGAGAAGTTCATAAGGAGCTATATGAGTGCTTAGCTAGATTAGTAGACACCCAGTTTGAGATCAAATCTAGACCACCTGTGGTATGGACAATAGAGTTTATCAAGAAATTCAAGAGAATCGATAACATTGTATCAAGAGCAATAGATATCTGGTTTGATAGCACTATTGGAGGGTACATTATTGAGTTTTCTATTGACATAGTAGAATCATATAGTCAAGCAGAGACGTATTTATTTAAGGGGCCGAGAGGGAAGTTTATACACTTTTTGAAGCTAAATATTAAGATGTTATTGCATGAGAAGAATATCCTGGATATACAGTAATCGGTTGGATTTTTAAAGCTAATGTTCAAGAATTCAGATAGCGGCAGTGATGCAGAGGCTGGACACACACACAGTGGGAGATCATTCAGAGAGGTTCCTCTTGCAAACCTTTTTAAGCATAATTACGGAGACAAGGGATTCTATAGTGGAGAAGAAGCATATCTAACAGATGAAGAGTATTCAGAGTTCGCAAGGGAAGAGAAAATAAAGATTGAAGAACTTTGTCGAGGATAACCAAAAACTTCATGAATTGTGCCTACTATCGAAGTAAGTACTATTAATCCTCCTGGTGTTTTAGCAGCATTAAGAAATCAAAGTAACCAGAGTAGTCAGAGCAATCAGGGTACTTCTACAAGAAGTGTAGTACATACTCAATTGAGAAACCAAGGAAGATCTATGGAAGATGAAATGAGGTTACCCATTTTCAGAGGAGATGGATTGGAAGATCCTGACCAACATTGATTCTTATCCAAATTTGTATGGAGCATCAAGAAAGTTACTGATGAAGCTGTCAAGAGAGCTCAATTTAGTACTACCTTGAGGGATCGCACACTGAGATGGTATATGGAGTTTTCTTTTGGACCTGGACAACCTAAACCACTGAACGACATTAAGACTGCATTGATTGCAGAGTTCAAGAAACCTAAGTCAGAGTCACAGTGTATTATAGAGTTGAAGGAGATCAAGTTGAAGGTAATTGAACCTATTTGGAGTTTGATCAAAGGTTTAAGACCTTAATAATACATTTAAGTTTTCAGGTTCCATATGAACAGCACAAGGAATGGTTCATCGTTGCTCTCCTGCCACACATCAGAGTTCCTCTGATGCAATAGAAGGTCGCTTCACAGGCTGAAACATTGGAGATCGCCGTGAAACTAGAAGCATCCCATGTAGGAGAAACCATCCCAAGTATGAGTCAGATATTGAATCAGTTAACTATTTTATCTTTACAGGTTGAAGACATGAAGAAGGATAAAGGAAAAAAGAAAAGAAAATATATATGGTGTATTAGATGTAAATCATAGGTCCATGACAAAGAACATTGTCCCCTATTTAACGAATACTTGGCCTCTAGAGCACCTAATAATTTGAAGCAGGTTACTGCACCCTGGTGCGAGGTATGTAGAACTAGACATCGCCCTGGTGAATTTTACTTTATGCAAAAATATGTCCAGGCACCTACCAATCTTTATTGTACATTCTGTAAATCTGTGGGGCATGATCAGAAGGATTGTAGGGCTTATGATCTCATGCATGAAATATCAAGGGATGCATATAGAATTCAAGGAGAAGTATAGAAAGAAGGAAATAATGCTCATTTCAACTCCCCAGGAAGAGGAAACCTCAACCCTCATGGTGGATTTAGAGAAAGAGGATGAGGAGGAGGCATGGGTCAAGGTCGAGGTCAGATTATTTGGTGAGGGATTGTAAAAACCTTGTACTACTTGCAACTATTGTAACTTGTTTGATCATGTTATCGAAGAATGTCCAGTATTGTTATCCAAACTCTAAGATAGACGAGGAGGAAACCAACAAGTCCAATTAATATCATCAGAACCTCATGGTAAGGACCCCAGAGTTGATGTTATTACTATAGGATGTGTTTTTATAGAAGAATATAGGGTGACTCTAGGACATACTACAGAAGGATCAGGAATCAAAAGAGCTACAGAGAAGGCACAGTTGTTTGATCCAAGGAAGGAGAGGCATACTTTTGAAGAAGACAGGAAAGAATTTGTAGGAGAACAAGCTTCTTCATCTAAGGCGCAACTAGAAGTAAAGGAATTTGAAATGCCACCAACATTTGATCAATCTTCCCGAGATGCACAAGGAAAATAGGTAAGCAAGCTCATGGACTTCCTATATACTTTCATCAATTTGATTAAAGATGAGAAAGGTGTGCAGGAGCTACAACACCTAGTAAGACAATATGAAATTGGGAGAATAGATCCTCTGTTGAGTAGATATGTGAATCAAATATCTAGGAAAAGAAGGACAAACAAGAAACTTCACATTAGTGCTCAGATTGGAGACTATGATGTGGACTATGTGGTCCTCAACTTGGGATCAGAATTAAACGTTATGACAAAGAAGACTTGGGAATTGATGGGAAAACCTAGATTGATTTACTCTCCTAGCAGGCTCAGGATGGCTAATAAGCAGGTGGTAAGCCCCTTTGGAAGAATAGAGCATGTGCATGTAGACATCAACGGGGTAAGAACATTTGTAGACTTCGAAGTGATTGAGATTATTGATGATAGTTGTCCCTATCTTGCATTGTTAGGAATTGAATGGGGTTTCGACAATTCGAATGTTGTTGACCTAAAGAATATAAGAATGACATTCAAAGGTAATGGCCTTAAGGTCATTGCACCTTTGGACATGAATGAAGGTCGCAGATACATAGAACCTATCAAAGAATAAGATCGTGCCTATGAGCTATAGAACATCTATAAATTGATAGAAAGACACTAGGATTACATTAATCCTATAGTAGATGGAAATCTCAGCTGGTGAAGTGAAAGTGCATGTTCATCAGACTCAGAAGAAGCATTGGAAAATTGGTATAACATAATGTATGAAGTCTCTACGCAGAGGTGTGCCAGATTGACTAGGGCAATTCGCTGAGTTGGCACATAAGTAATATTCCTACATTTGATGGTCTAAATCATTTGGAAACATTTCTATCTAAATTTGAGAGAATTGTGCCGATACAACAAAGGATGTTGGCACTAAAAGAAGCATTTAAAGAAACACCAACTAGATGGTGGGGGACACACAGGAAGAACATCACAAAGTGGGTACAATGTCACACCTTATTGACAATGTGATTTTCGGACAAAGTTGAAGAATGAAAAGTTTGATATACAGGTCAGAGTTGTCCTAAGGACCATGTGTGAAGTTATGAGGAAGCCTGGAGAAACATCCCTAAAGAACAGTGGGTACATAAGTTCATTATCACCTTAGATACTACACCTATCAATTGGTACCTTCAAGCAGAACTGTGCCTAACCACTACAAATTGGTATGATATGACCCAAAACTTTATAGCGACATTCCTCTTTGAAATTCAGTACCCTACAGTAGATCAGACGTTACAAATTGTAAGACAGAAGGTCTTTAAGGAGGCACCTACCCTCCCCCTTGAACAAGAAGAAGATGAATGGACTACACCACTTCAGCGGTTATAGGGTTGTTACAATATTAATGTTGATGAAGATGATGATCCTAGGAATGTGAACATCTCAAAAACTGAGGGACAAAGAGACATAGAAGGGATAGGTATTGAATTACCTTTTGTAGGGAAGCCTATTAAACTTAAGAAAGTTAACATTGGAACAGAGCAAGCATCTAAAATGGAAAATGTTGGGGACTATTGGGATGATGCTACTATTAGCAAGATCACAAAGCTATTGCATGAATATCAAGACTTGTTTCCAACCAAGTTCACAGACATGAAGGTAATTAAAGGGCCCATGGGAGAAATGAAGATTCCTTTGAGAGTAGATGCCAGACCTATCAAGTAGAGACCCTACAGACTAAATCCAAAATACAAGCAGAAAGTTAAGATTGAATTGGATAGAATGTTGGAAGAATTAGTACCTATGGAATACGTGGTTCCCAATTTAAGAATTGCAGCATTTACAGGTATGGATGACTCTGACGTTGTTCAAGACAGGCTTGCACAGTTGCTGGAACTGGAGGAAGACAGGTTCATTGTAGGATTTCATCAGCATGTACAGAAAGAACGAGAGAAGGATTATCATGACAGRCATATCAAKAAGAAATCAATTAAGCAAGGATATTTGGTAYTGTTATATGACAGCAAGTTCATGAAGCATCTAKGGAAGTTCAGGACACATTGGCTTGGACCATTCAAAGTTTCCTATATTACAGAAGGAGGATATGCGCAGTCGAAGAGCCTTAATGGAGAATGGAAAGAAGGTTTCGTAAATGGGAGCAGGTTGAAACTATATTATGGCAACTAGTTGCCTCGCATCTCTCAGTAAAATCAAAGGAATAAGGTTCTAGGTACCAGGTGTAGTTGAAACTGGGTACCAGACATAGAAAATATAGTTTGTACACGATGGGGAGGGATAGAGAAAAAAGCACAGGCTGCTCCGCGCATTCTGCAGTCGAAGAGATACAAAAGTTTCAGTCTTGCAGTGACTTGGGACGAGTCACATGTGAGTGTTTGGAGCTTGTTGCCCCTTGGTTATGTAAGAAAGAGAATATTAAGGAAGGAAGGAAAAGTACTAATTGTGCGGAAGGCTCATAAACCGAGGAAGGGTCAAAGTGGTTAAAGAAGTAGAAAATAAGGAATGAAGTAAGGAAAAGAAAGTCGTTGAAAGAGAAGGTCAAGGGAGATAAATAAGAAAACAAGATGGATCATGGACAACTTAGCAAGCAGAAAAATACACCAATGGGTGCTTTGGAGCACTTCCTGGAAAAGAAGGAAGGAAAGGTTGGAGAAGCCTTGAAAATGCGGGTCAAGTGGACCAGGGTTTTGGACCTAGGGTTTTATATCTAGAGTTTTGACACTTAGACTTTGCTCTAAGGTTGTCCGAGAGTCATGTAATGTATAAATAAAGGTCTAGAAGAGTCAAGAGGGTTGTTCATTGGTTACTACTATCGTTGGTGAGAGAGATATTGATATAGAAGTATTGTGGTTGTAAAGCATTATGTAGTGTAAGATCTTGAACTGGGTGTGAAGATCAATCCTGCAGTTGGGTGCCCAAGGAGGGGGGAGAGAGAGAGAGAGAAAGAGAGAAATATGTAGCTAAGTGCGCAGATAGAACTATATGTTTTCATCTAATATATCAAGAAACACAATTATGTGGGTGTAGCCCTAGGGAGAGGGTGAACCACGTACATCTTGTTGTTCTTTGTTATCGATGTTGTGTATTTTATATATGTTATACTTTTATTGCATTATTGTGTTAAAGAGAAGATATATAATTAACTTCACGAAGCTAAGTAGAAGATTGTAAATAATCTCTAGGTTGTATGGTGTGGTTGATTTGGATTCACCTTGAATTTCCTCTGGTTGTAGACACTTGTCTCCAGCAACCCCCCTATAACTACATCGAGTGATATTGCATCTGCTTCACAAGTGTTTCCGAAAGGGCTAGTACGTATGGCTTGTTAATGCGTTGTTAGAGTTGAACCCTGGGTCTGCTCCTGTGAAAACACTCATTTTCCATTGGATTATTTTTCAAGTCATCAATTCCAAATAATATCACCAATTGGCAAGTGTTTGACAATGACCAACAGATCATAAATTGTATGCATATGGAAGACACTTTTCAAGGTGTTGTAATTGATGAAAATGTTAAGAACCAAATATCAATATAGAATAGAAAAGCCTCAGAATAAGTACTCAACACTTTGAAAAAGAGAGAATTTTAGATAATAAGCCTCTTCGAGGGGGAAACCTCCTTAGACACCACATAAATTTTCAAATACCAGATGATTCCAAATGAAAATGTCTCATTGGTATATATAGGAGACTAGGAGGTACAATTACAACTAATGGACCCAAGCCGACATAGTTAAAATAATATTACTAATGTAATATGCCCCAATTAAGGGGTAATGTGCCAATATTTAGGGCTTAACATGCCCCTCCCCTTCAGACAAGTGTTTTTCACAATTCTTGAGTAATTCTAGATGGTTCTATATAAAAGACTCATCTTCCCAAGTGGAATCTTCAGCGGGTAGTTTCCTCCACTTAATGAGATACTCTGAAATGGATCTATTCATCAACTAGTGAATTCTTGTTTCAATGATAGCTTCAGTCTCCAATATGATTTTTCCTTCCTCGTCAAGTTCTAGAAATATAGTTTGAACTGGGATCTTGTCGCCTATAACCTTCTTTAATCATGAAACATTGAAAACTGGATGTACTCATGAAGATGTAGGAAACTCCAATTTGTATGTCATAGTACCAATATTTTGCAATACCTTATAAGGGCCATAGTAATTTCGTGATAATTTATTATCTTTCTTGTATTTCTTGAGGGAGATATGTTTGTATGGTTGTAGTCTTAAAAACAACCAATCCCCTACATTAAAACTTCTTTCACTACGATGTTGATATGCTTGTTGTTTCGTGTGAATATGTGCCATGGTCAGGTTGTCCTTTAAGATTTGGAGAACTTTTTGTTGATTCTCGATGTGATCTTCCACTGCTTGAAACTTAGATTTATATTTTAGAGAAGAAGTGATTAAAGGAGGGTGGTATCCATAGAGTGCCATAAATGGTGTCATTTTTGTTGTAGTATGAAAGGAAGTGTTATACCACCATTCTACCAAGGGTAACCATTTGAACCATTGTGATTTTTTATCAGAGACAAAGAAACAAAGGTATCCTTCTAGAAATGTGTTCATTATCTCGGTTTGTCCATCAAATTGAGGTTGATAGGATGAGCTATGAGCCAATTGAGTACCCAAAAATGTCTAGTGAATATGGGATCTCTGTCACTTACAATCATTTGTGGGCTTCTGTGTATCTTTTGAATAGTCTCCATGAATGCGGTGGAAATTGTACTGGCTTTGAAGGGATGAGAGAGTGCACAAAATTGTGCGTCCTTGGTCAGTCTATCAACAATCACCATGATGACACTCTTTCCTTTAGACATCGGTAACCCTGTGATGAAATCCATGGAAATTTCCTCCCAACACTGACTTGGGATGGCTAATGGTTGTAAAATACTTGGGGTCTTAATTGTTTCCACCTTATTTTGTTGGCAAACCAAACATTCTTCCACAAACCTTTGAACATCATTTTTAAGGCCATCCAAAAAAAAATACTTCTTGACCCTATGGTAGGTTTTCAAAAATCTCGAGTGCCCTTCTACTGGAGAGGTGTGTAATTCCAATAGTATCTTTTGTTTGATTTGGGAGTTCTTACATAAATATAAGCAATATTTGTGACATAGTGAATCATGTTTCCATGTAAATGTATCTGATGCACTAGAATCCTACTGCAAACTTTGAATGAGAGTCCACATGTTTTCTTCATTCCTCCATTCATCCCTCGCTTCTATTATCCAATCAAGTTGGATGATCAATATAGAACAGATAAAGGCCTCAACATCTTCATCCTTTCTTGAGAGTGCATCTGCCACAACATTTTTCTTCCCTTTTTCATAGATGATTTCAAAATCATAACCCAATATCTTGGTCACCCATTTTTGTTGTTCTTCTGAAGATAGTCTTTGTTCCAAGAAGTATTTAAGACTATCATGATCTGTGTTTACCTTGAAGTGCCTACCTATTATGTAAGGGCACCATTTCTTCAACGCATGTAGTATTGCCATCATTTCCTTCTCATAAATGGGTTTCTGTAAGTCATTTCCCTTGAGTGGTCGACTTTCAAAAGATGGGGGCCCTCCTTCTTGCATTAGGACACCACAAATGCCATTTCCTGAGGCATCACATTCCACAATAAAGGTTTTTATGAATTCTAGTGTGGTCAAGACAAGAGCTTTTAACATCATATATTTAAGTTGTTCAAAATATTGAGTTTCCTCTAGAGTCCATGAAAATGCATCCTTCTTAGTTAATTTCGTTAAAGGTGTTGTTATTCTTCCATAGTTACGAACAAACTTGTGGTAGTAACCTGTCAAACCCAAAAATCCTCTAAGATTCTTCAATGTTTTGGGAATCATCCAGTCCATCATGGCCTTAATCTTGCTAGGGTATACCTTGACACCTTCATGAGATACGATATGACCCAAATACTCTACCTCCTTCACCCCAAAGAAACATTTGGATGGTTTGGCATATAGTTGTTGCTCCTTTAGTAGTTGTATCACCTTGTCAACATGTCGCACACGATCCTCTCAAGACTTGATATAGATCAGTATATCATCAAGAAATACTAACACAAATTTTCGAAGGAAGGGCTTGAAAATGGAATTCATCAACCCTTGGAATGTGGAAGGTGCATTTGTAAGGCCAAAAGGCATGACCAAAAATTCATAATGGCCTTCATGAGTTTTAAATGTTTTTTTTACAATATCTTCTTCCTTCATTCTAATATGATGATACCCTGAATGGAGATCCAACTTTTTGAAATAGATTCCTCCATGCAGTTCATCTAACAATTCTTCAATGATGGTAATTGGAAAATTATCTTTAATAGTGGTCTTGTTGAGCTCTCTATAATATGGACACATATGCCATGAGCCATGTTTCTTGAGTACCATTACCACTAGTGCAGAGTAAGAACTTTGGCTAGGTCTAATAATGTCATCCTCTAACATTTCTTCAACCATACACTCAATTTCACTCTTCTAGGAATAAGAGTATCTGTAAGGTATGATGTTAGGAGGAACACTCCCAGGAATTATGTGAATAGCATGATCATGATTTTTAGTGGGTGGAAGACTTTTGGGAATATCTCCAAATACTTTGGAATTCTTATAAGTGATCCCTTGGAGATCTAGGGGAATAGCTGGCTTATATGTTTGAAAATCTAGTGATAATAGTTGTGCATTTACACCCTAATGCCCCTTTTTCAATAATTTTGTCATTCCATTAGAGCTTATCACCTTATTGGGTT
>SNQJ01S0212974.1:0-11994 GCA_010110895.2 Picea sitchensis | reverse complement strand
AGAAGCAAAGAGGATCACTATGTGTATTCTAAATTAATTGGTGATCATTTGATTTATTTGGTTTTGTATGTAGATGACATGTTGCTGATAGGAAACAACAAGGAGGTTATCCAGGATGTGAAAACTCAGTTGTCCTCTAAATTCAACATGAAGGATATTGGTGCTTCAAATTTCATTTTGGGCATGGAAATTAAAAGAGATAAAAAAACGAGGAAACTTTGGTTAAATTAGAGAAAATATGTCGAGACAATATTACAGAGGTTTAATATGCAGGAATGTAAACCAGTTAAGGTTCCTATTCTTGTTGGTGTAAAGTTATCTGTGGATCAGTGTCCCAAGACACATGAAGAAGAGGAGGACATGTCTCATGTTCCATATGCAAGTGCAGTTGGCAGTTTGATGTATGCAATAGTCTGTACTAGACTGGACATTGCACATGCAGTGGGAGTTTTGAGCAGGTATATGTCAAAACTAGGGAAGGAGCATTGGGCAACAGTAAAAAGGGTTTTCAGGTATTTGCGTGGCACTGCTAGCTATGGATTGTGCTACGAAGGAAGACCGGGATTGGAAAAATTGGTTGATATACATGGCTTTGTGGATGCAGACTGGGCTGGAGATTTGGATCATACGAGATCCACAAGCGGGTATGTGTTTAACCTATTCGGAGGAGCAATAAGTTGGATGAGCAAAAGACAGGTTGTAGTGGCACTTTCAACTACAGAATCTGAATACATGGCATCCACTCATGAAAGTAAGGAAGCAGTATGGTTACAAAGATTGTGTTCAGGTATTGGGTTGGTACAAGAAGCTGTAAGGATAGAGTGTGACAGTCAGAGTGCAATTTTCTTGGCAAAGAACCTTGCTTATCATTCAAAGACAAAGCACATTGATGTTCAATATCACTTTGTAAGAGACATGATTGAAGAAAATAAAGTATCACTGATGAAGGTGGACACTTTGAAGAATGTTGTAGATTAATTAACAAAATCTGTGAGCACTGAGAAGTTCTCTTGGTGTAGAGGATCCATGGGCATTGATGCCCTGGATTGTTGACTATGTAACCCTGTAACCCCCTGTGTGTAAAGAAAACAACAAGTGGAAGAATGTTGGGTATGTGTTATATTCTTTGCATGAGTAGTAGTGTTTGAGCGTCTGCGCCTGGCGCACAGGGGGGTTAGAGGGGGGCAGCGCCCCTGATTTTTTTTTTTTTTGGGACAACATATTTCCTGGACAACATATTACCGGGACAACATATTTCTGGGACCACATGATATTAGGTGGTTTTTCGGCACATGGTTTTTGTTGATGGTTTTCTATTTCTGGTTAAGGAATTAGGGTTTTGGACTAATCCAAGTCATTGGGTTAGGGTTTTGGATGCCGCTGGCTCCTATATGTATATTGTATTGTAAACAATGTAACACAATGTATGAATATAATATATGCTCTTTTTCCTGGTTTGGGTTTCCAGGTGAAAAATCTCTGTGTAATGTTTGTATTTGCCTTTGTATCTTTTCTGTTCTTTTCGGAATATCAGTTTGAAGTAGGTATTGTACAAGGTTAGAATTTACAATAAGACAAGATAGATGCTGCAGGTAGGCTTCGAAACCAAGTTCATACCTGGCCTTCGAAGGTTTGGACAAGAAGCCTCGAATATACATCCTCATGTTCGATACCTAGGATGTCTGCGAATTGATCAAAGAAATTAATGTGTTCGGCCGTGGTCAGATCCCCTTCCCCGGTGAATTTAGGCAATTTTTTTATGTAATTTTCGGGAAGGTCATGTAGAGGAACAAACAATACCAAGGGAGCATATCTAGCTGCAACTTTCACAAACACTTTGGGAGGGGGGGCAGGCCCTTGGCCTCCAACTCCTCCTCCTCCTCCTCCGATAAACCCTCCACCTCCTCCTCCGGCGGCTGCCATCGTTATTAGCGGAAAGTTATAAAGGGGGTTTTGGAAAATTAAGAGTGAATATTTATTTTCTTCGTGAAGAGGAAAATCCAGCGATGAATAATAAGGAGCGTGAGGGATTGGTTCCTCAGGTTTGCAAGAGATGAAATCAGGAGAACCGGTGGGTGTGGAAACTGAATGTGTAAGACACTCTTCGAGATTCGGTGAGTTCGGGAAATTTAACTGAAGAAAATATGGTATGTCAACTACTGACAAACTTTCAAAAGGGCCCTTTCCTTTGTGTACTACGAGTATTGTCGGATGAATCTCACTCCTAACTTCAGAGTAGTTTGACGTTAGATATTTAATATCAAAGAGAGGACTGCGTGAAGTTGAAGGTTCTGAATAACTCTTAGTATTAATTTGTGGGTGTTTAAGCTTATAGACTGTAGCGGTTGGCTTAAGAGAGCCTCTCACTTTTAGAATATTCTCGGGATTAGTAACGGGCATAATCTACTTACCATTCGGGTTTTGTTTGGTATTCCTTCGACTGGATGCCAGTTTATTATTTGTGGAGTCGCCAAGTGAAAGATTGGAAAGCCTTAAAAAAGGTGTGTACTCTTTGTTCACTATCAAAGGGTAACACTTTCAACAAAAGAAAATGTCATTTTCCTAGGGAAAAAGATTTCGTAAATTCAATCCCCGACAACGATGCCAAAAAGATGTTGTTCCTGAGTTTGTACTTAAGGATTAGAAGTACAGTGTCTAGGCATCCGAAAGTGGGTAAAAGGTAGAGAAGAGAGAAATGTAAACCTTGACAAGGGAAATTGAGGAATATTTCTGCGTTGGCGTTGTGTAGCTTCCAATTGTTCCTGGAAGTTTATATCCTATTTAATCGCTACCCATGAACGTTCAAGTTCAACCCGTGTAGTGGCTGTTTGAAGGATAGTATCGAAAATATTTAAGGCAATGTGCCTTTGGTTTGATAATCTAGGTTCGATATTGGGCTGTGTTGGTACAGGGACAGTCATGGAGGAATAGTAAAATAAGGAAACCTCAAAGGGAGAATTAAGTTATGTCTCAATTCGGTCGTATAAAAGAGAGTTTACGGTTTCAGGAATAAAAGGAATGCAAATCAAAGGCTCTTTCCCGTAACTGGGTTATATCTTAATAAAATGTATGAGGTGGGAGAAAAACATTTAGCTGTCTATTGAGTAAGGCTCCTATCAAGGGAGAATCTCACGTATAAACAAAAGAAGAAAAATGTAAAGAAGTAACCCGATGAAGCATAATATATATATAGAATTCTGAAAGTGTTGACTGGTCTTATACCTGCTGATAGCTGGTATAGAGGAAAAATAGTAAACAATATAGAAAACCAACATTCATTCGCTATAGTAGAGGCTGTACTAAATTATAACGAAACATTCATCAGTTATGAATATGAAATGAAACGAAATATCAGATATAAGAAAACAAACTCATAACACAGTCATGACAGAATTGAGAATCTTCAGATTTGCTTTATATTAACTCTCAAAATGTAAAACCTCTGTTACAATCGACACAAAAAGGTCCAGCCCTGGTTCTTTCTTTCTATGGTATATTTATACAGTTTTACAATAAGAGGGAATCTCAATCGTTGCAAAATTTTCAGTTATGATAGGGAGGAGAGCAATCGCTCCATTTCTTCTTCTCTATTTTTACTTGGTGCCAGAAGCTTGTCCTCGTGCGTGCTCGGTACAGGTGACACATCTTTCAACCAGCCGAGATATCAGCCTTGACGGTTCTGCTTGACAATTGGCTTCAAAAGAGTAACAATCTCGGGCTAATTACGGTAATCTATCCTCCATCTGTCTGTCTATGATGTCGATAGCACATAATTGCGCGTTTGGTTTAATCATACACTTGTCTATTTGGACTATGTCTGCCATAGTCACTTGGGAGATCTCAACTGAACCTCTTTACTCTTTTTCATTTAAATCAAGTGAGATTTTTGCCATATTCATATGAATCAGTGCCTCGACATTACCTCCGCTATCAATGCCTAGTATATTACCATCTATAGAGCTAAAAGACTCTTCTAAGGATTTCGTTACTCTCTTGGCTTGCAGCTTGCCTTTCGAGATACCATGTTCCCATTCTTTCAATAGAATGTTTCCTCTAGTCTGCTCTGAAATGGTGAACTTGGGAGTACTTCCCGAATCCCTATTGTATGTGGCTATCACAGCCTCTTGGAAGGCAACCCGTCTTGCTCCAGCGTCCCTTTCTTTAGCAGATAAATCCTCCAAAACTTGATTAACCAACAAACAGTTGTCCCAAATCACCTCTACTTTGGCGAGTAAATTTCATTGGGCCACAGAGACTCTGTTCCGAATCTCTATTGCCTAGGACTGGAACATCCTAATATCTATCACTTTACTTTCGACGATTTCCACTCTAGCCTATAGTTGTTCGATCAAATCATTTAGCTGGCTCACTTGCATCTAACCTTCCCGAACCACCAGCTGTTCTTGTTCGATCGTAGTCTTGAGCAGGTCTATCTCATTTTTATCGACCATCCTGGCTTGCTCTATTCCTACACTCGCCTGGTCTTTGGCAGCCTCTGATGCTGTGGCTAGTCTAGCTTCTAGGGTTTTGATGAGGCTACTTTTTCGTTTCAGCTGGTTTTTCAAAACCCCGACCGAAAATTGATTCGTTGTGGCATATGCTCCTAATGTCCCAACTATTTCCGTGGCGAACTGTTCATTCTTCTTGTCCTTCCCATCATTCATAACTTTGTATTTATTTACTGTTGATTCTCCTTCCTGATAGAATTCCCTCTTTACCACTTCCTTTCTCTTCTTATCAAAGAAGAACTCATTCGAAGGGAGATATTCTACCCTTATAGGCCTCAACTCTTCATTGAAGATCCACCCTGCGTCAATATTTCCTTGAGTTGACTGTAAGGGAGTAACTGATGTGATAGGTTCTCTGATTTGCTTCGCTGGTTGTCCTGGAGTAGTAATTGGACTCTTCTTCTTCGACAGGTCGGGAGTCTTTATCTCTGCTTTCAGACTCTTAGTTTTCTCTCCTTCATCCTGGTATTTTTCTTGACCAGGAGTCACATCCTTGGAGCCTTCGGCATCTTTTTGTTTCACCTCCGCTGTACTCGGATTCTCACCCCGTAATACTGCAGGAAGACAACTGCATCGATGTTCTTGGAATTTCAGAACATTGGCCCTCTCTTCAAGTGCCAAGGTTTGTATCCGAGCTAAAATCTCAGCATAAGATCTTGCGCCTCGGAAAATGTCATCCGAGGGTGAATTTTCATGTTCAAATATCTTGAGTCCACAACTGGCCAAATGATTACTCACGACCCTTTGCGGATCGTGCTTCTTGTATTCAATAAGGACCAACTTTAGGTCTTCCAGGGCTGCTACCTCAGCTTTAGCATGATTTAAATCTAATAAAGAATATGAATTTAAATGAACAGGAAAAGGAGACCATACCTTTTTCGAGTATCCCTTAAGATCCTTGCTTATGCTGCCGATTACTATTTGTCTAGCAACCTCACGACAAGCCAACTTATCGGGAATGAATAATGGCAATGCATGCGGGGGAATAGAAGCCCCCAAAAATTTGATATATGAGAATTCAACTTCTACATACCAGTCAACTATGCTGCTCAAATTCGTCACTATACTGTCTGAGATCCTGGATGGCGGGTGACTGAAAATAGTGACATGCAGAGGTACTATCACCCAGTTGAAGATTTCATATACGAAATCTACCACTTTGTTTTCCCATAGCTTCGAATGATAGACGTGAATGGGCTCGGCCTCTGCTGGATTCCAACCCCAGCTCATTAAGGGAAATGGTGTTAGAAAGCATACAGTATGCATAATGTATGTAGACATAAAAAATGAAGAAATATTTCCGCTCTCTTTTTGCGCCCGATATTCTGTAACTCGACTGGTCATCTGTCAGACAACATTTTTGCCCAGTCGAAGGAACAGCCTTCGGTGACCCAAAATATTAGAGGTACCCATTTAAGAAAGAAATGTGAGGTGTCCTCTCTCCCGTATAATCTGCATGTCATCATAGCTACATACTTGAACTGTGGTTCCAAGGAGGCTATTGAGTATATACCATGACTATCTACCCTAAACTTCGCAGGGTGCGAAACTCAACCTCTTATTAAGCTAGACATGGTCTTTTCATACTGCACACATTCCTTCTGTTTGAACTCCTCCAAGAATTCGACACCATATGTAAGGTCAGAAGCTGTGGGAAACTTGTACATAGCTTGCAGATGTTCAGTTCTGAAAGTCCCGATGGTGACCTTCTGCTCATTCATGATGGTTCTGGTTGGTATGTCCATAGGGTCTAATGCCCATCAGACCATATCATAGTAGGGGAGCAGTCTTGGCCTGGCCGCTAATTTATGCATTCCCGATTGAATGACGATCTTATACTTGGTGGTTATGTCATCTTTTTCATTGTCGCTGGAATCATCAGAATAATCCACCAATTCGGCCTGCAGAACATCAGAAACGAACGACCAGTTTGGGACAAAGTCGACACTTCGAGGTGAAGTATCAACAACATTGTCTGAACCTTGTCCCGAAACCTAAACACTGGCTTTGGATGCTTTTCGCGGGGCCATGATGGGAGATCCTTCTTTGGCTCTTTTGCAATAAAAGTACGTATACATACAAAAGTTGGCTCATTGAGAAAATGGACTCTGTGTAATATAGAAATGAATTTGTTATAACGAATAACAACTCTATATATATTCGAAAACTCGGTACTTTTTAGAACAAATCTGTCAAATCATGTTTAGAAATAAATTTAGAAATAAAAACCCAATATTTATTCATCGATTCACCTTATTTCATAATTAATGCCATAAATTTTGGTGGTTTGAAATGTCAGTGGGCGTATGGAAGAAATAAGACTACTTCGTAAATCGTGCAAGCATAAAAAACATGGGATATATTGATTTATCTTAATTAATCCGATTTTACCAAAGCTAATTAACCTTTCGATATTCGTCGTATCGGGAACTTTTGGTTTAACCTTTTGAACTTATAACCCACAAAATTGCGATGATCGATTTTGATTAATAAAAACGTAATTGTGATTAGGCACTTAATTAATTACATAATTATTTATATTTGCCATATCACGACTCAGAGCTTCGAAGGTAAGTTTCTGGGAAGTTTGCATGTTGAGCTGCGAAACCATGAGATCGTGATAATACGTTTTAATTTAAAAGGGAAGATAAGCTCGGATTAAGTGATTAATTAATTACGTTCATATCCTTATCATGATTTTGCGAGTCAGGGCTTAGACAACGTAATGTTTTAAAAAGAAAATGCCGAGTGGCGAATTGCCGACAGAACTTAACCATGGCTTAGTTTTTTCCTTTAACTTTGACATGGGATACTAACATGCAGACTTTGTGGTTTCGGCTATCGGGGGTACGAAACTGAGAGTTTTAGATTTAGTGAACGCCGAGGCGCGAAAACCCGATGATGTTTAAACATGATTTAGGAAGACTTTACTCCTGTTACTGACCTAGGTAAAGTTTTAAAGCGATTTCGCTGTTTCATTGCTCGGGATTTATGAACTTTGTGATCTATAGCATCCAACACGCAAAATCCCGAGGTAGAACAAAAGGGGGAATTTTTTTTTGCCAAAAAGTAGAACTCACCTCGAGAGTACAATAATCATCGCTGCTTGTGTGATAAGACTTCAGAGATTTTGAAACCACAGACGGAAAATATGAAAACCATATTTCGATTTCGAGCATTAAGACATGAAATTCGAGACGGGCTAGAAAAACAAAGGCGGCTCCAACACATGCATAAGCTAGAAGATGAATGAATCCTAGAAATACTTAAATCATTAGTAATATTAATGCATGAAGAAGGAAGAACCACCCCATATATCCCCACTCATTCCTAGACTACAAACACCTGGGTATTGTATTCACCCATAAAGCTATCTTGGGTGAGACTACGCGGTGCACTCTGTGCGTAGTGTTGCCTTCTAGTTTACCAGGAGGGTCGATAGTTTTAGAGGGTTTTGTTGGGAGCCTATTGAGATCCGAACCTGGTTGGAATAATTTGCTGTTAAAAGATTGAAAGAATTAATATATATATGATAATAATTAATCATGAATTGATGACACAAACTAATATCAATATATCATAATGCACACTGAATTCTTTAATCCACAGGACAAAATCCTTAATTAAAGCATGATTCTATATTCTTCATTAAAAATATTGAGGAGTCCCTCTCCCAAATTATTTTCATCCTCTATAAAAAATTAATAGAGTATTTAAACACTGCATTGATCTACTTCCCAAATCCACAGGATAGGGATTGATCTTCCAAAATAGAGTATATTAAAAACCAAATCCTAACTTGAGTTTATAACAATAATGTTTATAACAACTTAGAAAAAGTTTGTTATAACAATTTTCAAAAATACTTCATTGTTTGAAACAAAAACTATTTTCAAATTAGAAATACTTCATGATCCTCCAATAAGCCAACAATGTATAGGACATTTTTCACGTTCTTTCTTCAGACCTGAAAAAACAAATCTAATTAAAAACATCATAAACTAATTTAAGACAAGCTACAAAATCTTTGATTCTATAGCTAGTCTAAAAACAACGTAACAACTTATGCTTTAACAAACCAATCAAAAATGAAAATAAACCACGAATTTATTTACCAAATTAGACATTTGAAAAAGAAGACTTATACATATCTGAACTCATAACAACATTGATATTAGTTGAATTCTTGATGATAATATCCCCATATTTTCTGAATCTTTTATTTGCTCGAGAAATAGTCTGCTGTAATTCAACTCTCAAATCCTGATTTTCTCTTTCAAGATTTCTATGTTTCACCAACGTTTGGTTAAGACTCATATGCAAGTATGGGATGTCTATGTAGTATCTCTGAATCCATGCTAAACGTTCATCACAACATACATGTTCCATATTTGGGAGCAGTTGCTGGTAGTCTGAGTCCGGGGTCTTTTCCTTTTCCATCATAGCCTTTAAATCGGTCTGGATTCTTGCGAATCCCTCATAGTTTTGAAGGAACAAAGGTAAATTTGAAAAAAAATCATACCATGGATGATTATCCCTTACTGAGTCCAAGCTTACACTCTCAACAGAGTTTAAATATTCTATTATAATCATTGGAACATGATTATCCTTCTGTTTATGTTTATTCCTCATCATTCTTGATAGGATTCGACCACATATTTTGTTTTTAAAATCAACATCACTGAACTCTTGCCTAATTTGTTTTTCTTGCCATTTAAATTTTCCATTAACCGCTAGTGTCAGAGGTTGTGAATGACCAACAACATTTAACGATTCATTTCTCAAATGACTAAGGACCTCTTTTAAGGGTTTCTTCGGCATAAATTCATGGTTTTTGGATGCCATTATGGTCTTAGAAACGACCTTGGTTTGATCACCGAGCGAAACAAAAGAGTCATTTTGTATTTGAACTTTGATTCTAAAATCACAGAGTGAATGAGACAAAGTTTATGGAGAAACAGGTTCTTTAAGAACGTGTGTTAAGTTGGCGGTGGGATCAATTTACAGGAGAAGGAATCCATTCCTTCCTAGAAAACCTTGCCAGGTGTCCCATGTGATAGCCAAATAGAAATCGACCAATATGTGAATTAAACCATGGTGAAATAAACTAGACTTAGGATTGGGATTCGACCTTTGGTAAAAATTTGACATTTTTCGCAGGCTTTTAAGCAAGTAAAAGGGAAAGTTCAAACTAAATATTTGAAAAACTATTAACAAACGTATGTGAAACAGGAACACTAATCCATAGCTTCCTTCATAGGTGATAAATTTATTTTTGATCAATAATAAACTATGCCAACAGGTTTTAAACAGTTCTATCGACATATGTTTTACCTTGTAGTGCGATTTCCTAGACACCAACAAAGATTGCCACAAAATGCCAGTTACTTTCATGTTCTTAAACCAACAACCACCCTCTTGAGACAAACCAGTTTACTTATCTATGAATTATTCGATAACCTGTAACTAAATATCTCCTATTTTGGCTTTGGTTCCATCAAACATATTGTAAAAATTCTTGGCAACCTCTAGGTTAAAGCCATCGAATGATTGTATAAAATTCACCCAAACGAACTGAACCAGGCTATCCATAGCGTCGTCATGAGATAACAAAGTTTGTGAGCCATTTGAATCTATCCTAACTATGGGGGCCATGAATTCACAATCGATGAACCAAAAGGCACAAAAACAATGTTCATCAACAGGAGAACCCTGTGCTTGTAACAATCCAAACCCATAAACAAATAAAGTGACTGATCTCTCATACCCGATGATAAATCGATGTTTAGGGAAATGGGGAGGTGCTACCATTATTCCCCACTTTGATTTTTGATTATCACCGAGAAACCAGAGGACGGAACAGTTCAAAGCCCCTAAAATGATGGAACCCTCGCTACTTTCCACGAATAACTAACCCGAAATCAAGGAAATCAATACATTTGTAGGGTAATAATTCATATGACAGCTGATCGGTCAGTCCATTAAGTGATAATTACTTAATGACGTAATGTTATATGGAAATGACAGGTGTTGGGAGTCATAGTTAGGCCATTAGGAGAGGGGAGATTTTAATAGAAACATGTTGAACCATGGGTTTTAGCTAGGTTGTAGTTTTAGGCTTGATTTAATTGAATAGGTCTCACATACTTCATATCGGGTGTAGCTGATTTCTTTAGTTCATGAGTCATGTTTAGTTTTTTTGTTTTTGTTTTGAACATAATTCATATGGTTTCTAATAAAAACATAGTCCATGTCCTTTTAATTTAGACCTTCGATTAAAGGAAACAAACAATCACCTTTAACTCAATGCAAAGGGAGATTACCACAAGAATTTAGTCAACGATCTGTACAAAAAAGGGACTTAAATTTCATGCTTTACAGTCATGAAATTGAAGATAGAGAACACGATCAATAAATGACACCAAATAATTTCAAAAACTGTATAAATCCAAACAAGATTGATTAACAATAATACTCATACCTTCGTACAAAAGAAATACAATGCATATGACATATATAAACATACTATGCAGTGAGCATAAGAAACGATTTTATATTTGAAAAGTCAATGAGACACAAGATGCTAGTTAGGATGCCAAAAAATGGTGACTCATTGGGCAAAGCATTTATCTATAACTGTCAAACTTTCACCTCAGGGAAGAAGAATAGTACTTGGAGATGGTTTTAATATGCTTTGAGACAAATTCACTTTAAGATCACAAATATTAGCTCAGATTTATAAAAGATTACCATAATCATTATCAGAGAAGAAGAATAAATGCTTTACAAAGGATTGTAGCCTGAAAGCGTGTTTTGATCCAAGGGTAATGATGTTTATAAAAATGAATTCAATACCATTGATAGAGCCACTACTTCTAGTAGGCATTCATATCCTCGACATGGATGTCATTTAACCCACTCAAGTACTTTATCCCACCCAATAGTTGTATATTCATGATATAAACTCCCATAGAAAGCTAACTTATAAGCACATACCTGCTATCTCTTGAACCCGACATTGCTTCGCTTCCAGCAGGCCTGTTCAATACCCCGATGAAGTTGGCTTGGTATCATGTGTGCATTTACCTACTGCCAACATACCTGTTCAGTACCTTGGCGAGTTTACACACATTTCCGACACTTAATTGTTTTCAAGCTTCTTATGCCATTTATAATGATATAATTTAGATATTTTGTAAATGACAAATAGAGCAGGGTGATACTGGAGATTAATCATAGGACAAGTATATTACTGGTCATTATTTATTCATTTTCAAGGTTGGAAAGTTTTAGCATGGTTTTAGAGTTTTTAGATTTCAGTTAAGAAATCATCTAGAGAATGGGGAATCACTTAAAAGTGATATTTTATGAACATGGATGGTGTAAAAAGTCTAAAGATAATTGTAATTCCCAAAGATCTCCACATGTTTTCAGGTGTAGTACTCTGACAAAGACCGTTTGAGATTGGGATTCCATAGTAATCAAT
>SNQJ01S0212972.1:6289-23616 GCA_010110895.2 Picea sitchensis | reverse complement strand
CAATCTAGATCCGCCAACTTATGGGTGAACTTGGATTTCATTTTCATACCTGAGACACAATATACTATGACAATAAAAGTGTCATGAAAGTTGTAGATAAACCTATTGCACACAATAAGATGAAGCATGTTGAGGTTCATGCTTACTATTTGAGACAATTGGTTCATGAGAATGTTGTCTCTATTGAATATTGTAGAACAGATGATGAGGTAGATGATATGTCCATGAAGAATATATATATTTATCAATATCCATATGATGCTTGGGCTTTACAAACCTACAATCATGGGGGGTGTCCTACTAATGTAATTTAACCTCCTTAATCTCCAGAGTCGTGTGTTGATGGGGGGTTGTTGGAACATCAAGTTATGATGGTTCATCATAGTTCTCCTAGAATTAGTTAGTCAGGTAGTTAACCTACATCTAGAGATAGACAGTTGGGAAATCAACCAAATATCTACATTAGTCAATCAAGTAGTCAAAAATCGTATCGGTCATATAGTCAAGAAACAGTCAAAGACAGTTGCTCAATGGATTGACCGACCAAGAAATTGTCAGTCGAGTTGTGCATCCTTTATGAGATGAATAGAGAGAGAGTATTTGATGGAGTAAACTCTAACAATCAATGGTTATATGTGGAAAAGATCCTCCCAATTTCAAGGAAGTTGGTTAGATCCTGAATTTATAAATAGTAGACCCAATGGGTCATTATCATAATGGAGATATTGTTGTTGTGTACAAGATTTCCAATATGCATTGTGATGTTTTGATCATAGTGTAGTGTGCTTAAGTGTTGTAACAGTGTCTTTAGACACCACCCCCTTTGATATTCAAAATCTTATTTTCTCTTAGATTGTCTACAATAATGTTTTTATGTTTCGTATCGGGTTACATACAATCCCAAATACAAGCAAGGAATATTTTAAGGATCCATACTTATCTTAAAGAGTAGAAACCTTAGTGAATCGTGCTAATTCTTAAAATGACAACTATAAAATTTATGGAAATCTTTTTGTAAAATATTCAAATTTCTAAATATTTTACATAGTTTCTAGAAAATTTTGGCAATATTTAAACTAAAATTATTTTATCCTATAGAATTTGGGAAAATCATTTTTAGAAAAAATGAAAATTGGTTAATCAGTTTTTAGAAAAATCATGGAAAATTAACCCTTGAGTGAAATTTAGCCCCTAAAATTTTCCTTACATGCTTGAGCCATGTAAAATGAATGAGTGTTGGAATGCAGTTGTAAGACTGTAGGGTCAAGTTATATAACCAACAAAATCATTCAGATACCGGTCATTTCAGCATTACCTGCATGTAAGTGAAGTCTCACCTGAGGTATCTACTAGGACTGCAAGAACCAAGTTTCTACAGGGATGAGGGGATGTGAGGTCATCAACATGTTCATTGATACTTATAAACCTTGTGCACAATATTTTGTGTCTCTTATCCCATGATTAATAGGTAAACTCAATTATATAGCACCATTATAACATGGATTACGGCATAGACCATTCATTGAAACATTCATAATTAATGTGCATCACTCATATAACAAACAGAGCTAGATCTAATCATGCATAAACATAACATCCATGAACAATCACATAAAAAGACACATTCATACACATAATTTAACGTGGTTCACCCAATCCTTGGGCTACGTCCACAACAACTGGCTTCTTTATTATTCTTCATGCAATCATCTCAGGGTCGTACACTTCACTACAATAGGTACATCATGATATCATTCCCCATCCTACCTAGTTTCTCTGTAGTGAAATCCTTTCTCTCCAGAATCTCCCTTAAACCTTCAAATATAGACTCTCTAACATTCTCATCCTATTCTCCTAGCATAAACAACCTATTATTCCCAACCCATTACATATTTATACAAAAGGTTTAGAGCTCAAAACCCTACTAGCTTATCCAAAAACCCTATGAAAACTCATTATGACTCATTACAACTCATAAGAACACATAGTTTGTGCGTGTTTTTTCTACCTTCACGCATGCATGTTGTTTTTTCTTCATTTTCATATTCTTATAGCAAGATTTGCCTCACCATAGCTATCTTTCACAGAGAGCCTTTTTCCATTTTCCTATGCAGACTTGTCATCCCTTTTTTTATGAATCCAGAGCTAAAAATATATTTTTTTCCACATATACTTGCCCTATCTACTATACAACATGTGTATACACAGGCTACTCCACTACAACCTACGTACATCGGGATTTGTGTTGGACTACTGAGAGGGGAGGTGAATAAGTAATAGCGTAATTATAATCATTTTTCTCTAAATAATCCAAGTGTTATATCAATGTAGAATTATTATCCAATAATGAGAAATAAGAAATGAAAAATCACACACATACACAGTACATCAGTGTTTTATGTGGAAACCCAAATCAGGAGAAAACCACAGAATGCTTTATCTTATATGTCTTGAAGAATTACATTCATTGGAAGCACCAACTTCCTTTGGTTTCCAGCTGCAACTGAAAGCAGGCTCCAACACCCTAGATTTTCAGGCTACAACCTAAGGGAAGCTCCAACTCCACAATTCTCTGGCTACAACCAGAAGGAGGCTACAACCCCCTATGTTCTTCGGCTACAACCGAAAGGTGGCTACAACCACCTGTCCTTGCCCCGTCCAACTGCCTTGAAGTAGAAGTAGAATGATGGAACCACTGTCACACTATCACTATGAGATATACTGTTGTAAACTTGTAATAATAAACTTGAACCATGCATCAACCATGCATCAACCTGTACCTCAACCTATAATCAACCTGTACCATAAACAAGTGCAACAACCATGCACCAAATTGTACCAAACAATCTGTAATCAACCTGTACCATAAAAAAGTGAAACCAACCATGTACTAAGTATGTACCAATCATGTGTCAAGTAATCATCAACTATGACTCATTAATATGTACCAAAATCATCAACTATACACCTCATGTATGTGCCAACTCATCAAATACTTGTCTCAACCATGTACCCAACTTGTACCTCAAACAAAATCCCTCATCAATTTCCTCATTCAAATATGATTTGTAACTTTGTAATAGACCTGGTGTATATGATTACATACCTACAAAACTTCCTTAACTTTAACAACAAGAGACTAACATTTTCATCAAACATTTTTTTAGTCTCATAAGACTAGTTTTGGATTAGTCAACAACCCTAACTTGAAATAATCATAACTTTGTACATGTAATGAATAAAGATATGAAATTGATACACAATGTTATTCAGTTATTTTTATACAATTCTTGTAGGTGTCAGTACTTGTAATCTCTCAGAAAAGGATTTATGGCAAAAATGGCACACCTTGCTTAATTATGGCTTATTCTAGAGAGCGACCTTGTAGAGCATGCCCATAACAAAATATTTGTTGAATTAATATGAAACTGTTACACAACATATTAAATATTGTACTCTAAACAAAACATTTGGTCTTACAAAATATTTATCTATTATGAATAAGTTAAGACGTTTTTACCCGAAACACCTGTTTTTGACTAGTTTTAGGACTAGCCACAAACCTTATTTTCCACGGAGTGTAACTCCAAAAATACAATGACCCACAAGCTGAATTTTTTTCCACAGATACTTAGATATGTTTCCTCAATTGAATATCAATTTCAAGGTCTGAATCATTCTAGAAAAAAACATTATTGAGAAAATGGTGAGATGACCTGAAAAAAACATACCTTAGAAAGCATCATCAAAAGAATTTATCCTTCCTTGAATTCTGGCCTTCTTTTCTTCAATTTCCTCATAAATTTGGCTTAGATATCCTTTTGTTACCTCAGAAACCTATAGGTATTCAATATTCTCAAGTGTGTCTTAAATGAGAGAGCCTTGCCTCTTATTTATTCTCTCCAAGTAGCTTCCTTAAAAACATCTTCTCGGTCACTTTGCCCACATTCCTTATTTTAGGGTTAACCCACTTCTAATTTCTCCATTAAATTTAATATTGAATTAATTTATTTTGTATTCACTTTAAATTATAGTACACTCAACAATTCAATTTATTATTTACCTTTTAAAATCTCTTAAACCACTTTGACTACTTTGACCTTTTGGGGCTTCTAGATGACATATGAGGTTCCTCCAACTTCGTAAGGCCATAACTCTCAAACCGTGAGGAGTTATGTGACGTTCCACATACCAACAGAAATGGAATGACCTGTACTATACATATAGAATATTATTACCTAAAAAAACATCAAAACACATACTATTATCCATCAAACAAACTTAGGTCCATTACCCAAACCTGGGTTCTCCAACTTCTCATGGCCATAACTCTCTAACCGTGAGGATTTATGTGACGTTCCACATACCACCAGAAATGGAATGACAAGAACTGTACATATAGGATAGTTTCACTGAAAAATTCACTAGAATTCATCTCATTATTCCACAAATAAGCATGGGTTCTCTAACCATACTTCTAGGATAACTCAATCCGCAAAGCGTCTTCCCGTGAGGGCTTTCACCATAAGGGGACCACTTTGGAGTTCATCCGTTTCTACTTATTATAAACCATTAAAAGACAATAACGAGACATATTTACATCAAACAATATTGGGTCCATTACCCATCCTTTTTTCTACGGGGATTTTTTCAAGGGTTGACATCAATGACAACCAATCTTAATCAACAATTTGTGCCAGAAAATACAAAAATGAAGTTGGGTTTCCATGTCATGATAGGAGATCTCTGATCCTTGGCCTTCCATATACTGGAAACTTTCTGACTCGACCCTTCAATTGTATTTTGAATTCTAAAAGAACACAATTCTGAGCTATGGAAAATAAGAGAAAGCATTCAACTTTGAGAGCAAAGTTACTCTGGAGAAATTACTTCATATTGAGTCTACATCTCTTTGTCCCTCAAGTATAAACACAGTGTTCAACCCCCAATATCTTTCCCTATTACTAAGAGATCCTCATTGTCTCTTTCCTATGATATTTCCTTTGGTGGAGGATTGAAGTGGTGGAGACTCAGTTGGAAGGAACTTGGTTTCTTGGTTTCGAATCATGCCGACACAAACGTCTGTAATGTTTTCTCTTTTGCTGATCATTTATTAATAGAAATACTCCTTTCCCGTCCAATTGGTATCGTGGAAATATATGATTATTATCCATAGGAGTATTTGTAATGTTTATTAATGGATTATACTATCTAATGTGATAACCCCTTTACATTATCACTATATACTTTCTCTGCTTGTTTGTTGGGAACTTGTTGCAGGTACACAGATTTGGGTCAAAGTGCTCAACGGTCGAACATCATCAAACGTTGGAACGAGGTAGGCTTATTTCTTATCTCACTTGCACATTGGTTTATATAGTATATGTTGGAATTGAGTATATTTATGCAGTCATACCTGTCTTTTGTGGTTTACCCTGGCCATAGAAAGTTATTCCCTCGTAATAGAATTGGTGACTCCACTGGGGAGAGATCTTCTTTTTAAGGGTTTGAAGTACTTTTTCTCCTTGCCTTACTCTTTTCCCTTTTTGGTTCTTGTCATATCACTGCTTGACAGATTATGTTCACTCTGGGTCTGAGTTTTTAGCCTTTTTCCCTTGTCTGGCCCTGTTTTAATCCAGTACGTGCCTTTTTCCTTGACAGTCGCGTATACACACGTGTTGTCTCATTGCAAGCTGTGTATATACGTGCTTTTCTCCTGAACAATCGTGTATACCACTTTCCCTTGATTTTTTGCTTGGTTTGGTGACTGCTAGGTGGGATTTGATGATTGTTGAGCCTTTTTAGGTCTCTATAGTGCCTATTGAGCTTCTCTAGGTTGACAGGAAACCTGTTTGGAGTTGAATTTTTGGGCATAGTATTTCTCATCATTTTTCACTTTTTATTTGTCCTTGTACTTTGGGTTGTTTGCTTGGATACTTGGTATTCTACTTGATTTATTTCTTTTATACACATTAGAATTTTATATATCAAGTTGCTTATCAGTCCATGCATTTTATTTTTAGTATATTGAAAATACAGAAAAATAGGCATTTTGCATTGGTTGGCATTTTTTTGTCTTTGAATCTTTATCATTAGCTTAGTGCATTTAGTGAAAGATTGCATTTACTTCTGAATTGTAGAGTTGAAATTGAAAATTGCACTATTTTTATATGCATACCATTCATTGAAAAGTTAAAGTTAAACTTTGCATTATATTCATTTTTATTTTCTTGCAGAGCCATAACATCACGAGTTTCTCTTTCATACCTTTTTGAGTAATCACGACCAATAAAATTTACGCTTTAAACTAAAATTGATTAGTCACGATTTGGTTTTTAGGGTGCACAAACTAGTCTAGGATTTAGTGCCTTGGAATAGGTTTTTGTGAGTAAACTTCTCCAAGGAAATTAAATCAACATATGTGTCTGAGAGAGGGAGTTGAGAAGTCCATTATATAATTGGTAAGATCATGAGGCTCCGCTCACACAGGATTTAATCATGAGGTCACGTGAAGTTATTTGAAGGGATAACCCTGGATACTCACCTAGCATAGGAGATATTTCTGTGGATTTATTCATATTTGGGGATCTTGCTAGTACCCATACCTCTGTGAGAGGTGGTGCTTTCAAGGTTTCAGGCTTTGCTACCCTGCCCATATGGTAATCCATACTTATGACTACTTGCCTATGCATTAGTTATACATTGGTTTATTAGTTTCTTGACTTAGGTATCTCATAAGTTACTTGTAAGGGTTATTTTGCTTGTACCCTGGGTCAGATAAGGGTCAGACAACACACAACCTTTATGGAGGATTACCGCTCTAGGGGGGTCTGACCGACTAGTTTTTAAGCCCACGAGGGCCCCTATAACTGATTCTGCTACCTCCAAACTTTAGTAAGGAGTCTCAAGTCCCTCTTGGATGAGACATACCTTCTTTAGCGAGGGAGGCCACTCAGCCACTTTAACTCGTTTTCATGCATATTGGTCATTTGACTTTTTGGTATGCTCTTTGACTACAAGTTGACCTTAGGAGTCTTTTTTGGGTTTCATCATCATGGATAGTGGAGTTTATTTTTCTCCCTCATTTACTGCCACCCACCCCATGATGCTAACTCATTTCATGGGGACGGATCCTTCTGCTTTTTACAATATTATGTAGAACTACAAAACTCAGTCTGTGCCTTGGGTCTCTAGTAATTTTTTTGTTGATATGTATTCACCCATGCAATCCTCCCCCTAGTCCACGTATATGAATCCTAGAATTGGATCTGGGGGCATCATGGCTCTGATACCTACTTCTTCGTTTGAAATGAGTCGTGCCCCCATGGGAGATTGGAACCTTCCCCCTTATGGATCCAATGCTATCCATTCTCTTCCAGGAGCCAGTGCTCATATGGGTACTTATCCCACTTATTATGCCCCATCCATGTATCTATCATCTTCCATGTCAGTTCCTACGAACACTTTTTCCATGACAGGCCCTCAAGTGCCTCCAGGTATTTCGTATGGGGAAAATCAATTTTATGGTTCTAGCTACCCTCTTTATGGAACCCCTTCACGAGGGGGAAACATATATCATCACTCGAATAATTCTTATCCAACCTTGGTCCCTTCATAGACCTCAGTGATGATTCCCTTCCAAACCTCTTCAAACTATTTTAGCACAAGCTACCACCCTTCTGGGTAGGGACATGGGGTATACCAGGATTCTTCCTAGCCTGCAATGTTTCAAAACCAATATTTCCTCAGACCTTGGCATCAAATGCCATAATATACCACTATCTCAGTCATTGTCAGTCATACTAGTGCTCCATCACCAACCTCTGCTAGTCATAACATAGATGGGTCCACATTTTCTACAAATTATGTCGATAGATTGCACCCAAACTCTTCCAATTATGTTGGAGGAACCATCCTATTTACCCCGAATCATAGTCATGTCACATCTCCAACCTCAATTCATCATGAAGGAAAATATTATCTTCCCTCTGCCAATCATGATGAGAGTCTGTCACCAGTCGTTATAAATGACGCTGGGAGCATCGAGAATCCTAGACGTCTCAGACGTAAGCCTAAATTACTTTGCAGGACTTGTGAAGGAAGTCACCTTACTCGTTTGTGTCTGGCTACTACTTGGATACCATAAGCATGGGGCTCACCCAAGAGCCCATCAAATTCTGAGACATCAGTGTTTTCTCCTCACACTACTTCTCCTTTGATCAACTCAGTGGTCCCACCACCTCGATCCCCTCCCAACCTCATCCCCTTTCTCAAGGGTGAGGTGTCTCTTATCACCGTTACTATGCATCCTCTTCACCCTATAATTGAAGAAGTGGTCACACCAGTGAAATATCTGGTCAATCCTAATGAAGAGAGTGATGCGTCCTTCAGTTACATCATCAACATTCCTAATCCTACTCCTTTTGAACGAGAGAGATTTATTCTTCCCCTAAATTCTCTCCCTCCAAGTCCTGATGAGGTTCCCTTTGATTGGGATGAACTGATGGGGCATCCCATACCTCCACCTATGTCTTTTCTAGCAAGAGACATTATTCAAACCTTCACGGAGACTATATACTCCGTTAGCACTTTCTCCTCCTCAACTTGGAGAGATTTGGGTTTTCCCAAACTTTTGTCTACTATCCGTAAGATACCGACCTTCCTCGGAAGACTGGTATGGGAGACTTAGCCTCCTCCTTTACATGTTGATTAGAACAACAAAATGAATCTTAGTTAAGCTCTTTTTCGACTCGTATAAAAAAAAAAATATTTCCGAGTGATTTGTCCCTTTCACACTCGTTAAATTGGATTTGAAAGGTCATGAGTCCTAGTTAATCTCTTTTTCAACTCGTTACTAAAAATAGAAAAGATTTCCAAGTGAACTTGTATTTTTCACACTCGTAAATTGGATTTGAAAATATGTCTATTTGGCACAAGTTTACCCCTTTTTCACACCAAGTAGACTAGAAGACATAAAAAGGATTTTTTTGGTGTCAAGTTGTGATTGCATCTCATGCCCTCACTTGCAATATTGAGCCTTTAGCCGGTTCTCACTTTGCATTATAAACCATTGCCTAAGCAATTTTTGAATCCTCAACAAAGCAAAGCCTTGTTTATATCCTTCACAATTTGACACCCTATACTCTACAGGAAACATCACCCCAAGTGTCCATCTCTCGGATGCATATCCTTGCATTGAGTATAGGTATGTTCCACTGTTGGAACTAGTTTTTCTTACTTGCGACACTCATTTCCTCCTCTGTATCATAACAATCATTTGTTATGAAAAAAAAAAAAACGGGTGGGAAGGGAGTAATATATTATAATTGGAAGAATTCGTGTCGCCTTTGAACAGAGCACAAAATTATTGAGTCCTTGTGTCATCATAATTTTGGGTTTAGCATGGCCATAGGAAGTTGATCTTGTTACAGAGTTTTCTCTACCGATTGGTTACTCTTCCAGTCCCTATAGAGAACATTATTGATGCCTCCTACATCTAATAGTCACATCATCGAGTCTATGCTATTGGAGTCCACCATATGTCTCATGCTCTTGTTCAAAGGAAGTCTATCAACCTGTTTTGTCCATTCCTCAGAACTCTTGACTTTTCATGTCGGCCATACCCTCAATTTGTCTCATAATCACATGATACTATGGTCTTATCATGCACCCTAGCCCTACTTTCATCATTGGTAGGTTACCTTGAACCCAATAGTCGACATTTCATCATTGGTCGTTGACTAGGTGGTTTCCCTTGTATTCGACGGAAAGACATCTATTCACACTTTGGGATTCGTGTAGTGTCTTGGATGCCATTATCCTTATTGGTGGTTTCCTCTCCTTTGTCAACACTTTTCATCATTGGATTCTATTCAGAGGGTCTTTATCGTGTAACGCTTGCATTTGGCACATGTGGAAGACACATAGGGTCGTTGGTTCATGAACATGTTCTTCATCTCATCTCCACCAAATTGTGAAGCTCCTGCTTTGTTCCTCGTGCTAATTGATGAGAGATGCCTTAATGCTCTCCTTTTAGCGGGTCTCTTTCCATCGACTTCATCTCATTTATTTTGGAAATAGGACCTATATTTTTATGAGTACCTTGATACTTGTAGTCATTAGTGGTAGGTTCTCTTGCCATTGATAGATGGGAATACATCAATGTCTCCTGATCAATGGATTCCTCAGATGTTCAGAATCGACTCCTTTATTCACACTTGTAGGAATGTACTCGGTGCCTTGATACCTACTTTCATTATTTGTAGGTTGTCTCGCATTTGTTAACGGTATACCTCAATGACCGGTAATCAAACGATGTCTCATTGTGTTCGACCTCAACTCCTTTATTCACATGATGTAGACTTGCACCTTTGGCGGATGTGTAGAAGACTTGAAGACATCACTATGTGGCCGCAGCATTCCTGAGATGTTTCTTCCTTTTCATTGGACCAATACCTATTTGACTACAATAATCATGGGACATCATATTATACTCCATTGTATACAGATATATTCAGATTGGTTTTGAGATTGGTTCTATTGGGCCTTGTTCGTAATTATGACAACTTTTGGCATATAACTGCATTTATATTTTCCTATTCATGGCCACAAACACATATTTGGTATATTTTTTACATGGTTCTGCATTGTATTCTATTAGCAGCCATGTATGTAAATTTAAAGCAGAATGTAATGAGCAACTAGTATTTCCAACTGGGTTTACACCACTCCACTTATGGGTTATTTATAATATATTCCAGCCATCGTAGATACTCCTCTGATCTCACACATTAGGGGGCATCTATTATAGCAAGATTTGCCTCACCATAGCTATCTTGCACAGAGGGCATTTTTCTGTTTCCCTATGCAGACTTGTCATCCCATTTTTTATGAATCCAGAACCAAAAATACATTTTTTCCACATATACGTGCCCTATCTACTATACAACATGCATATATGCAAGCTGCTCCACTACAACCCGCGTACATCAGGATTTGTGCCAGAAAATACAAAAATGAAGTTGGGTTTCCATGTCACGATAGGACATCTCTGATCCTTGGCCTTCCATATACTGGAAACGTTCTGACTTGACCCTTCAATTTCATTTTGAAGGCTATAAGAACACAGTTCCGAGCTATGGAAAAAATGAGAAAGCATTCAACATTGAGAGCAAAGTTACTATGGAGAAATTACTTCATATTGAGTCTGCATCCCTTTTTCCCTCAAGTCTGAACATATTGTTTAACTCCCAAGCTATTTCCCTATTACTGAGAGAACCTCATTGTCTCTTTCCTATAAGCTTTCCTTTGGTGGAGGATTGAAGTGGTGGAGGCCCAGTTGGAAGGAACATGATTTCTTGGTTTTGAACTGTGTCGACACGGAAGTCTGTAATGTTTTTGCTTCTGCTGATCATTTATTAATAGAAATAATCATTTCTTGTCCAATTGGTATCGTGCAAATATATGATTATTATCTATGGGCATATTTGTAATGTTTATTAATTGATTATGCTATCTAATGTTCTAACTCCTTTATATTATCACTATAGACTTTCTCTGCTTATTTGTTGAGAACTTGTTGCAGGTACAAATATTTGGGTCAAAGTGCTCAATAGTGGAACATCATCAAATGTTGGAACGAGGTAGGATTATTTCTTATCTCACTTGCACATTGGTTTATATAGTATATGTTGGAATTGAGTAGATTTCTGCAGTCATACCTATCTGTTGTGGTTTACCCTTGCCATAGAGAGTTTTTCCTTTGTAACACATATGCATGATGATTTTCCTTGCTTTGTTTCCTTGTTTTATTTCCTTTCTTTATCTTCTTATGCACCACCAAATGCACTTTTACTGCACTCTGATCCTGAATGATATTTTACTAAGCATCTTCAATCTTGAATATGCCTTTACTACACATCTCCTCAACCCTTAGGATATTTCTCAAAATTTCATCCAAAATGTTTGTCGAACAGGCCCTCGACACTCACCTCTAGCTCATCTTGAGTGACTCAGGCCTGTTGCATCATTCCCTTCCACGACTCCATAAATTTTTTCAATGTCTCTCTTGCTCTAGCGACTTATTTCTTTTCCTTCGCCTCCATCTCAAATATTTCTTTTATGTCATGTGTCGTTAGTGTCATAAGCTTCTTGTTGTAGTCTTACTCATATTTTTTCACCATGCCCTATGTCACTACCAATCTCCCTATTATCTTGATTTCTTCTGTTGGAGTTACTTCACACACACCTAGGATTTCTTTTTCCTAAGGTTTTTCCTTGTTTATTAGCCATAATTAGTCATTATCTAGTCTCTTATATTTTACGGGAGAATATTCCACCTAGAGAATACTCTCTTTCAATTGACACTTCAGTTTGACTAGTTGAGTTGAGTTTAGATGTTGCATTGGTTTTGTCACCATGTAACATTGGGATCATCACCATGATAATGCACACTTTCCTTGGGATAATCACCAGACTGGTGCATTACCCTTGATTCCATGACCTACTCCTCACTACTCTTTGTTCAATCAGTTAATTGAAGACTAGTTGACTAGTTAACTCACCTAGGTGGCAGTTCACTACCGTAACCGCCTGAGAGACTGGACTAAGTGGAAGTTCTCTCTCGTAACTATTGGTGTGTGTCCAAGTCAACCTATACCACCACTATGGTGCATTGGTTATCCTCCAGTGCACATTCATTGTGTTATACAAAGTATATCATGTGTAAATAATTCTTTCTCTCATTCTTCTTTCTTAATTTCTCTATAAAAATGTGTGTAGTATTTTCTAGATATATCTATTTTGTGTAGGTTCAATACATTTACATGGTATCAGAGCTGACAGACTACTAAGAAATAGCTACACCAAAAACAAGTGCAAGTACAAAAGATTGAAGACAAGGGAAAGATGGATTTCCAAAAATAATTCATTCTTACACCTTACAACTACTTTGCATGGAAGGAGAGAATAACGGTTCATCTCCTAACCAGAGGATCATATAGGTTATCCTTGAATACAGATACAAAACTGAGACTAGCCATAGAAAAATCCAAGTATTTAAATCACATGGATGAAGCACTCAGAACAATTTGCAGTCTTATTTCTCCCGATCTCCTTTTTCACATATCTTCTTGTAAGACTCCTAATGAAGCCTGGACCACCTTGGAAGCAGGGATGATTTTAGGGGCTAAATTTCGCTCATGGGCTAATTTTCCATGGTTTTTCCAAAAATGAGATTCGCTATTTTAAAAATTAATCGCCCAAATTTTATAGGATAAAAATATTTTACCTTAAAAATCGCCAAAGTTTTATAAAAACTATATAAAATACGTAGAAATTTGAATATTTCTAAAAAAATATCGCCAAACATTTATAATTGACATATGAAGGATTAGTAATATTCACCAAGGTTTCTACATTTTAAAATAAATTTACATCCTTAAAATCATCCCTACTTGGAAGGGATCTTTGGAAAATAGGATGAGATGAGGGGACACATTGTAGAGGTGTAATTTATCACATTGGATCCAAAAATCTTAGACAATATCCAATATTTCTTTACAAAATTCAAGGATTTACTGTCACAACTCAAATCTTGCGGGGTTGATAAATCTGAGGAGAAATAAATGGTTCTCACCATTCTCTCCAAACTTGGTCATGAATTCTCTGTATTCGTATCCACATTCCATTCTGTCAGATTTTCCTCTGGAGCCACCTGGAATATGACTTCTCTTGAGGAATTTATTGAAGACCTGACACAAGAGAAAACCGAGCTCATCAACATGGGAAAAATCAAAGGCCCAAAGGAGCATGCACTTAATGTGAAATATTGCAGCCATAAATAGAATAAATATAAATATAAAAACAAAATCAAATCTCATGCACATCTGAAGAAGGAAGGGTACCCAAAACCCTTCACCGATGCCTCCGGATCCAAAGGGGAAAACAAAAGAAAAGGGGAGAAATGCATGTACTGTCACAAAGGATTCCATCTAGAAACTGCATGCATGAACAAAAAAATAGATATAATGACTCAAATACTTCATCAAAACAACCTTGGAGATCGCATCCCCGAGGATTCCAAGAAGAAGAAGCTAGAAGATCAGAATCCCAAGAAAGACAATTATAGCCATGCCTTGATTGCTATCAACTCCTCTCCCGATTCTTGGATCATAGATTCAGGAGCATCACATCACACAAATGCCTCAAAAGAAGTATATTATTCATTAGATGCATGCAAAGGTCCTCCTATTCTGATGGGGGGGAACTCTTCTGTCGAAGTCACCGGAAAAGGAAGGATTGAACTCACTAGCGGAAGCTTCGAGAATGTGTTGTACGTTCCAAAACTTTCCATCAACCTTATATTCCTGTATCAGATGAGGAATTCTGTCACTAGAAAGAAATTCATATTCACACAAAATTCTGTGGACATCTATGACATGCAACCAACTCCAGGGTTGCTATCAGTGAGGTAAATCATCAATCTAGATTGTATACTTTTTCTGAATTCATGGAACCTAATTCTTCTTTATTGCTTACTCATGCTAACGAAAGTAGTAGGATATGGAACAAAAGGTTTGGACATTTGAATTTCACATACATGCAAAACATTAGCAAGAAAATATTGGTTGATGGTCTACGAGACATCCATTTCTCCAAGGGAGTATGTGAGGGATGTGTTCTCAGAAAACACCCTCAAGAAAAACTCGACAAAGGAAAGTCTCAGAGAGCTTCTGCACCTTTAGATCTGATCCAAAATGGCCTTATGGGTCCTTTTTCACATCCATCTATCAAAAAAGCGAGGTCTATTCTCATTTTGGTTGATAATTTCTCATGTTTTACATGGATCTACTTTCTCGAGAAAAAAACTGAGGTCTTTCAACACCTCAAAGACTTCAAATCCCTAGTTGAGACACAATCCGGAAAGAAGATCAAATTCATCCGAACTAATAATGGGGGAGAGTACGTAAATCATGAGATCCATAATCTTTTCCATGAGGCAGGGATTCAGTTGCATCACATAGTTCTCTATATTCCGCAGCAAAACAGAGTTGTTGAGCGGAAAAACAGATCTCTAAAGGAGATGGCATCTTGCATGTTGCGTGCAAAGTCACTACCACATAGACTATGGGCCGAAGCACTTAATTGTGAAATATACATCCAAAATAGATCTACCCATAGGTATGTCAAGTATAATACCCCCTACGAGGCTTGGAGTGGCCTCAAATCGAAAATGACCCACTTTCGCATTTTTGTTTCACGTGCATGGGCCTAGATTCCCTCTGAAAAGAGGAAGGCACTTGATCCATAGAGAATTGAGTGTATTTTTGTTGGATACCTCGACGGTGTGAAGAGATATAGGATTATTGATATTTCCTTGGACCGACTCATGATTGAGTGTAGTGTCCAATTCGAGGAAAGTGTCTCACATGTACCTCAACAACCACATGCAAACACCTTCATTCTTCCACCTGTTTGAGATGATGAGAATGCACATGCTGACTCTTCTTCAGATGAGAGTTGTGATTCAGAGGACTCAGATGATTCAGATTCATAGTCAGTACAGTTAGATGTAGAGTGAGAGCATCCGGATGCAGTTGCAGAGCTAGAGTAGAGGCCCAAGTGGGCATAGACTACTCTTCAAGATGCAGGGGATCTCGTTTGTGATTCAGTCAATATTAGGAGGACTCTATCTGATTTTGAGGAGCCTCATATTGCACTCACTACCACTGACCCATTTCCCTACAAGCATATTTTCTTGTTTCAATCTTCAGATCCATATTCTTATGGCGAGGTTGCTGGAAATCCCTTTTGGGAATCCGCCATGCAGGAGGAGTACAACTCCCTCCTCAAGAACCATACTTGGGATCTGGTTCCCCTTCCATCTGGGAAGAAACTTGTTAGATGAAGATGGGTCTATAGTACCAAGAGAACAACGGATAAATAGATCAGTAGATACAAATCCAAGCTTGTTGCCAAAGGGTTTCAGCAGGTGCATGGTATTGACTATGATGAGACCTTCACTCCAGTAGAAAAGATGGATTCCATACGGTTGGCACTTTCCATTGCGGAAGCCAAGGGATGGGAATTCCATCAGATGGACGTGAAAAATGCATTTCTTCATGGTGATCTCTCTGAGGAGATCTATATGGAGTAGCCCCAGGGATTTATGCAGGACTCATCTTTGGTCTGTCGACTGAAGAAGTCTCTTTATGGCCTTAAGCAGGCTCCGAGGGCATGGTATGCCAAGATGGACTCCTACCTATTGTCACAAAACTTTTTACGTTGTAAATCATACCTGAATGTCTACATGCTCAGGATGAATAATTCACTTATACTCTTAGTTATGTATGTTGATGATTTGTTGATCATTGGTTGCTCGAATTCCACGATTGCTGCAGTCAAGAGGATTCTACATGATAGGTTTTTGATGACGGACATGGGTCTGCTACACTTCTTCCTTAGACTCGAGATCAGTCAAGATGCATCAGGAATCAAACTGTCTCAGGCCAAGTATGCACAAGATCTCCTTCAGAGATTTCACATGATAGACTGCAAGTCTGATCTGATTCCTTTCCTATCATGGGTCAAACTTAAGGATGGCAGAGAGACTCCATTGGTTGACAACACATTGTACAGACAACTAGTGGGGATCTTGTTGTATCTTGCACACTCCAAACCAGACCTCTCCTATGCAATTGATGTAGTTTCCAGGTTCATGCAGGAGGAGCATGAGCTACATTGGAAGGTTGCAAAGCATATCCTTTGATATGTACATGGAACCATCGCCTTTGGGATTCATTATGCATCAGACTCTACATTATATCTTATCGAGTTTACTAATTCTGACTAGCTAGTGATAGCACTAATCACAATTCCACATCTGGTTACTCACTTAGTCTTGGTTTCGGGCCTATCAGTTGGTCAAGGAAGAAGGAATTTTCCATTGCTCTATCTTCATCTGAGGCAGAGTACAGAGGGGTAGTTAACATAATCATTCAGGCTATGTGGCTACAACATTTTCTCACTGAGTTGGGTATTCAGTTTCATCGTCTGATCATCATCTGGCGTGACAACCAAAGCACTCTGACGTTATACAGAGATCTAGTTCATAGAAAGTGGATGAAGCACATAGAGATCCACATGCACTACATTCGGGACTTAGTACATGAGGGTATCATCAAATTACAGTTTTTTCCTTCAGCAAAATAGATGAAAGACATCTTCACTAAGCAGAAGTTCCATTCTTTGCAAAGTCGTCTTGGAGTGAAGGACATAGTTGCCTAGCAACTGTAGTTCTTATTTTTACATACATTGTACCTTGAGGG
>SNQJ01S0212971.1:0-15812 GCA_010110895.2 Picea sitchensis | reverse complement strand
CAAGAGATTGATTGGAGAACTTGTGCAAGACTGTGTGAAGGATTGGAGCTACAGCAGCAAAGAAAACAGCAAGGTCATCATATGTGTTTCAACTTCTTCATGCTTGAGCAAGTGTGTGTGTCAAAGCTAGGAGCCATCGAAAGGAGATCTACGACATCAAGGCTCAGGTTGTATATTTCTTTTTCAGTTAATGTAATACATGAATATGTCTCTTTCCCATAATGATGATGTCATCTTGTTACATGATTCCTTGATCACATGTATAGACTAAATATTGAATAGATTAATGTTTTTGTTGTGATTGGTTTGTGTTGTTGTGATTGGAACAACGCAAGAGCATCGGAGCAGAGCGAGGAACAACAGAGATTAAAGCAGAGCATTCATAAGGTATGTACTCCATCCATTTCTCTTAGTTCCATTCAATAGTTAGATCCAGGGAAAGAGTAGTATTCTGTCACGTTTTGTTCCAGATCCAGGTGGATCTTGGGGAGATTGGTCTGTGTCCGCACTCACGAATTTATCCATAAACACCAGGGTTTCCCTTTGAAGCACCATAAAAAAATAGGATGTGGTCTTCTCAAGATATTTTCCATTGGAGGAACTCAACATAAGAGAGTTGAATATTCCATCTGGAACAAAGAGGGGAAAAGGCCTATTGAGAGGAGAGAAGTGAGAATTGGTTTAGCAAGGATTTTTTTCTGATCTATAGATATTGCAAAGTATTTAGAGATTTATTATGACAATTAATGTGCTCAGAAAAAAAGATAATTTCCTTGTTTTCCACTAAGGAATAAATGACTTTCTCTCCTACAAAGACTTCTCTGTTTCAAGTAGACCATATTTTCTAGTAGATATATTTGGGTAGGGTCATCTACATTCTTTAAAAAAAATGATTTTGATGGAAAGTTCACTGGTACAGGGAGTGAAACTTGTTGAAGAGCTTCCTTATAGAGGAGGGCCACTTGAATATTGTCTATAAATATCGAGTAGCTACTTTCCACACATGATGAGTGATAGGGAATTCTAGAAAAAGATGCACAATTTCTTTAGAATTGTTTTACAAAGAGAACACCTGAAGGGTCCATGAAACCCTCTTTTGATAAGATTGTCTCGAGTTAGAACCTTTCCATGTGCAATATTCCAAAAAAATATATTTATTTTTGGGATTCCATCTCGATTCCTAATACAATTCCAACTAGCCGAATGGGGGAGTGGAGATAGAGAAAGAGTGGAATCAAATCCCTTCTTAACTGATTATTCCTACAAACCTTAGCCTTGAGAATCATTAGAAGATATGCTAATTGGGATGAAACCTTTGAGATGAGAAATGAGAATATGAGAGAGATAATGAAGAGGGAGGGGAGGAGCACCAAGATCGCACTCCAACCATCTCCCAAAACTATTGTTCAGGGATTTTATATCAGACAACGTCAATTTTCCTTGATTTTGAAGCCATGATACGAGGGGAAGAAGGTTGGGGTAATGACAAAGGGGAGGGATCCCATGATGATGTAAGTTTGAAGATGTATGTTCTGACCATTTACCAGAATCAAGTAAGATGATTTTGAATAAGGGGAAGGGAGGATTTTAAAAATTTCCATATTTGAGAGCCCCCTTGCACCATTGGCTCATATTCTAAGCAATAGATCCTCTCTCTTCAAAAATATTTATGAACAATCACTTTCTTCCACCATTCACTCTTCACTGTGACCAACCTCCAAACGATCTTGCAACCAAGAGATATGTTAGATATAGATGGATCCTTTATTCCTAGTCATGCTTATGAGTTAAATTGTTTTGACATGAAAAATATTCTGAATTTGAGAATCGTCTTCATTGAAAAGGGATGATGCCACCACCGATGAATAATATTTTTGGCTCTTTTCTCAAGAAACAAAAGAGATATTGAAAGAATTAAAGGAGTATATAATTTCCCACACTCTCCTTGCATAATTCTTCAATTTTTTTTTTTGATTCTATATCTTCTTCTTATGTTATTGATAACTAGTTATGAATCAACAGTCACCACTAGATATTTTCGTTGCATTTGAAGGGCCACTGTCAATCCTTATATCAATGCTTCATACTCTTCTTCATTATTGGTAAAAGGGAAATCTAATATCATTGCACATGTTTAAAGGAAATATTGGGGACTTTTGAAAACAATACCAACTCCAGTTCTAGACTTAGAGTGGGCATCGTCAAATGAAATCTTCCAAAAACCTTGAGAATAACTTTCTTCATTTTGCCTAGATGAATTTAGTTGATCAATGTTGAAAATAGACTAATTATCGATTCCAACATATAGATTGTTTTGCATCATTTCAGTTTCATTTTTCTTGAACGATATTCATTTTCTATGTTTTTTAGGAACTTTGATCAGTGTTCCATCTTTTTTTGGAGCATCATGCAACTCCCATCATTCATTATGTATCCTTCAATAAATGAGCACCAATATCTTCCTAGGTAAAAACCGTAAGTTGCAAGTAGGTCAACTAATATGATTTTAAATATTGTTGTAATGAGGGGTGTTTCACTTATCCGTGCGCAAAAATATTTAATTTCTCCATAAGTTGGAAATTTTCTAGAATCAATGGCATATATACTTTCACTAGTTTCATAGTACTTTGTACATTATATTCCAAGAGCTTCCATTAATGATAATGGCATGATATTGTTAGTGGATCCATTATCCACCAAACAATTATGTAGTGTAAATTCATGATTCTCTAAGGATATATAAAATTTTGGTACCTTGCCTCTTGGTCTCACTGATGTGATATTTTGTTGTTGTCTTCTGTTCATCACAACTACGTCTATTCTTGAATTCATATCATCCAATATCTATAAAATATTTTCTCTTTGTTGGGGTATATTAACTACCTCCATAAATAAAAAGGAAATATGAAGCTTAGTTAACTTATCCACCAAATTACAATTCATTTGCAATGAAGTCTTCATATTATTAATAACTAGTTGTTTTGTTGGCTCTAGAATGTTGGATTTTTCTTTTTCTTTTTTCTGGTTGTTCCCTTGTATTGAATTTATTTTCTTGAGTTCTGGTTTGAAAAACATTGTCTTGTGAATATTCAGAATATTATTTTTCATCAAAAATATGAAAATTTGATGAACCTTCTTTCATTTGGACTGATTATAAGACTTCATATTGATCATTGATTGTTTCTTGATCAAAAGGCTCAAAAATTTTGTCTTCTATAATTTCTTCTAGAACAATAACATTTGGATTTTGGACTCTGGGATCTCTTGGTATGTGATCTTCAATCATTTTTTCTCTATCAATTATTCCTCTTTGATTAGATAATGGATATATCATATTCTGATGTGGTGGAATGAGATTTTCATTCCTCTTGAGTTGAACTATCTCGTTCTGCATTTGTCGACTAGTCCTACTCATCTGAGCAATTTTTATCTTTTGTCTAGTTTCTTGAGCAACTCCAAGATCATTTCTCACATTAGGGGGAAAGACTTGAAGAATTCATCCCCCAATTTCTCAAAATTCAGAAATTCTAGAGGTGGATCGTCCCTGAGGTGATATTGATAGACTTTTCATTTTCCTTTACACTTTTCCAAGAATAATCTCAGGATCAACATTAGTTTGTAACATGTATTATTCTATTTCTATTGATTTTTGGATTTCTTTAATTAATGTATTCATTTGTGAAACTTTTATTGCATAGTTCACATTTGATGGCATGTCATTCTTGTAACATCCAAAAATAATAGGATCATTTGGGCATTACCCATATGGGATTTGATTTAATGTATGGAAAAATCGTAAGTTAAAATATGTGATCCTTTCACCCTTTTGAAGATTGATTTGAGTGAATTGAGTAAGTAGAGTATGATATGTTGGGAGGGAAATATACCATCAAAAGAACCAATTGATTGAGATGGGAGGGAAATATACCATTCATATTCTAGGCCTATAAAAGTTTTCATAAAGCCTCTGACCATTACATCATCATGTTCAATCAAATGAATGTCATGAATACTAAGGAACTGATCCAAATGATTTTTAGGATCCACAATCCCATCACCTGAAAAGATGTTAGTAACTGATGTTGTTCTTCTCGTAAATTGAGTGGGATCATTCTAGATCTCCTTGGGTTTCTTTGTCTTTCATGTATTTCTCTTTATTCATTGAGAATTTCATTTCTTTATTCTTCTCGGTCACCCATGATTATTACAATAGTGGCTCCAGATTTTCAATTATTGGGTCTCTTGGTGAATCTCATGTTTCTTACGTTTACTTCTTGTCAATAGACCTTTGTACGATTCCATATTTTAAAGTTTAGGGTTGTCTTCTTCATCTCAAATCTATTTCTATTTCCTCTTCTCGAGCAAACATTCCTGACGTTCTTTCAATTTCTTCACGAATCCTCATTGTTTTGATTGTTACTGTTGATGTTTTAAGCATCGGATAGGTATTTCTACATAGGTAAGTGTCTATATGTGTGGAATCTGTCCAAATTATTCATACCTTGAGACTTCCTTTAATTAAAGGAATTATTAAAGTAAATCACATTTGTTAGTGAGTTAAGTTTTATTTAAAGAAATGATTTAACTAGAACTAGGGAATTAAATAATAGCCATTGATCTCATGTGAGGTGAGAAGTAATCACAACCATCAATCAGTTTGGATATTAGGGTTAGGTAATAACTCAATCTTATAAAAGCATGGGAAGGGTGAAGGAGGATACATATGATACAGTCAATACATAGAAAATAAGGACTTTTTCTCACGAGGATTGGATCAGGAAGGATTTTGATTCAAGGAGATCTTGGATAGGTGGAGAATAACTTCCATCTAGAGATCAGGCTAGGGAGAAGAGAGAACATAGGTAGATGCAAGTGGGTTTCACTAGATTGGATCTGCAACAACAGGGTTGATCGGTACAAAGTTTTCCATACAAACTTTGAGCCCGTGTATGCAGGTTTCATTTGATACAAGTGTGTATACACGAGTTTTCTTAAGGAAAGTCACGTACATCTAAAGAAATGTGCAAGTTTGGGATCATACAATAGACCAAGAGTTGCTAGGGTTTTGCAGGTGTTGTCTAAAGGTTTTTGTATCTTTGTGGGCCATTTTCCTAGTAAGGGATCCCTTGCAAGCTTTGAATTTATTTGAATGATAATCTTACTTGATGGGTAGAATATATTTTTGGTTTCCAGTGTTGCTTCCACTATATTTACTTGATTTGATTATTCCAGAAAGGGTATATTTTTTTGTGAGTTTTTAATTTGATTTACATCAAGGAAATCACTAGATAACAAGATACCTAGGTGTCAGAGTAGGATAAAATCAACAGTTGGTCATAAATTTTTTGCAAGATACTTATTTCTTTTTTTTTTACAGAAAGAGGGTGGGGGCGATTTTTAATTATAAAAAAGCGATGTTAAAAAACATTTGTGAAGTACATAAGATTCAAAATTTTCCACTAGTCTATAAAAAAATCCCCGCTGAAAGGCCAATATAGTTGTTGTTATTAGATTTAAATTTTTCCGTAGATGCATAATTCTGTAGATCTTTCCTGAATACAATGTATAAAATATACCCAAGATATATATGAAAAAATGAAACATTTAAGAAAAATCCTTCGAGGCAAGACCGAATTGGTACAATTACTCTGGTACATGCACTAGGGCATTCAAATCCAATTAAGCATGGGTTATTTCCAAATAGGAGGCTTCTTCCAAATTCCTTGGCGTGTCATTTTCTATTTGAAGGATCATGTCTTGTTGTGGCCTATCATGAATATTCATCCCATTGTTGTTTGAAAGTTCTGCATTCTCCTAGAGTAGTCGAATGGTTTTCCTCTGGGAGACAAACTATTCTAGAACTGTGAGCATATGATATGAGAGGCCATTGAACTAAATCTGCAGGGAGAGAATAATATTTAAGGAGTCTTCCATATCTACTTCCATCTGCTCCACTCTTCTAATCCAATGCCCTATATCCCTGGCCACCATTTCCTGACACCTAAACCAAACCAAAGAAGAAACAAACAACATGAGATAATATAGTTGAATTCCCTCACCCAAACATAGAAGATAAACTAAAAACGAGCCATGTCTAAGGTAAATAGATCCCCACAAGCGATCAATGTCACCTTCACACCTTCGCTACCCTCAAAAATAAATTCCCCATGCATAAACTAAACCATTTTCATCCTTTCACCACCTTCGAAAATCATTACAAGGAACTACAGTTGAATGGAGTACATCCATAATATTTCCACATTTTAGAGGAAGGATGGAATGTCGTTGGGGAAAATATTGATCCCAGTGGAGGATATCAAGAGAGGCCTATGGGAGTGCATGGCATACATGCACTCACAGGAATGGGACGAAAACATGATGATTCCCCTTGTAAATGAATGATTGGATGACAATGAATGGAAGGTGGAGTTCTATGGGGGGGGATCCCCCCTTTTCTTAAAGAATTTTTTCAATTCAACAAACAAAATTATTTATGACCTAAGCCTTTCATGGGGAATGATAATTAGTGGCCTCCCCTTTTCAAAACCTTTATGCATATTTGGAATCTAATGGAATTATTTTGGTGGATTGAGATCCACTGACAGAGAGGACTCCTTATTGATGTTTGATGGCTAGGTTATCCTACCTATCTACCTCCTGGTTTTTTTACATTAATACATGAAAGAATTCAATTGCATGGAAGGACTGAATTTTTGTCTATATTCTACAAAGGATGTCTCAAAGATTAATATTCTTCGGTAAAGAGTTATGTATTGCATGCTTAATTATCAATTTAGAATCTCCAACTATTGTGATGTAAAAAATTCCTTGAACCTTTTCCATAATCAAACCCTAAAGTAAGGCAAAGGCTTCGACTTGGTTATTTGAAGAATGGTCAATACTCCAAGAAAAGGTGCATTCCAAATTTCCTCCCGGGCTATATAACACTCGTCTCGTACCTACCACCCCGGGGTTTCCCTTTGAAGCACCATAAAAAATTAGGATGTGGTTGTTTTGAGAGATTTTCCATTGGAGGAACTCAACATAGGAGAGATAAATCTTTCATCTAGAATAAAGAGGGGAAAATGACTTCTTGGAAGAGATAAGCAAGAATTGGTTTATCCATGTTTTTTCACTGATGTTTAGACATTGAAAAATATTTATAGATTTATTTAGATGATTAATGTTCTATGAAAGAAAGCCAATTTCCTTGTTTTCCACTAAGGAAGAAATGAATTTTTCTCCTGCAAATACTTCTCTATTTTGGGGACTTTTTTGTTTTGGGAAAGACAAATTTTCCAACAGATATATTTGGGTAGGGCCAGCCACATTATTTAAAAAAAAGGATTTTGATGGAAAGTTCCCTTGTATAGGGAGTTCCAATTGCTAAAGAGATTCCTCATAGAGGAGGGCCACTTGAATCTTGTGTATAAATATTGAAGAGCTACCTACCACATAGAATGAGAGATAGGGCATTCTAGAAAAAAAATGCACAATTGTTTTAGAATATTTTTTACAAAGAGTGCACCTGAAGGGTCCATGAAACCCTCTTTTGATAATATTTTCTCCAATTAGAACATTTTTGGAATTTAGTTCAATACTGAGAGGGGTGGTGAATCAATATTGATAACTTTTAACCATATTTAAATAATTATTTATTAACTTTATTGATCAACAAGAAACTTTTGTAAATAACATCAATAAGTATAAACTTAAATTACAAATTACAAGTTTTATATGAAGATTGATTTAGAGGACCAACTCTAGGAGACAACAATCCCCTTGTTCAGGGAACCAACCTTAGGAATCTCCAATTCCCCTTTTGTTTCAGGGATCCAACACTAGGAAGCACCAACTCTCTTTCTTTAGGGAACCGACCCTAGGAAGCTAACGTAGACCCCCCTGCCCTCGGGACGAGATCCATGCAGGATCTTCACTAAAACCATGCCAAGGGTTAATCCAACCCTTTGTTTAAGCCACAAAGGACTTCAGATTTCAGAAGTTGGAGAGTCCTGATGTATTTCCACATCTCTTGGCAAATGCCAAAATGCAAAACATCAATGAAGGTTGACTGCTCCAACGCGACGAGCACATGCCACTTGTTACCCACTAGTTTCGGATTTCAGGACTTTGAGAGAACAACCAACAGTCGTTCCTCTTCCCTTATGATTCCCCAAACTATGAAATGTCGGAATGCCGAAATGGGCTCAACATCCCATGGAATGCGAGATCGATGGCCTTTTGGGATTTTCGCAGAAGCTTGACCCCTCCTTTGACTTCTGCCGCATGTATCCTTTGACTGATACTTGGGAGCCTCCTTTCGGCATTTCTCTCTTCGTGATTTCGGGAGTTGTGTTGACGATGCAACTCCACTTCTTGAGTCCTGAAACCTCGAAACCTGATTGGTACCCAACGGCTATTGTCCCTCAATATTTTCGGGAATTTTTCCTTTCCCTCTTCGGGATTTTGCGAACCGGGAGTTTGAAACTCTCAATTCCAAAGTCGTTGTCTCCTCTACTTCTTGAACCCCGGAAAGATGAAATGTCGAAATTCCACTCCAAAGACACACCACGTTTTGTGACTTTGGGATTTTCAATGCAAAGTTCCCTTGCTCCTTGTCATAGGAAATGTCGAAATACCGAACCTTGAAATGACAAAATTCCACACCTGATAATCCTTTTCGCGATTCGAGAATTTGAGTAACCAAGGATTTTGGCCTGCACTCCAAACTTACGAACACTGAATCCCCGAAATGATCTATCAGCTCAAATTGACCACGATCAATAGTTCACGTTGACTCTTGATGTCAGGGTGGCGGATTCATCCAACTCCTAACCACCATCCAGCTCCTTCGGATCTTACAGTCCTCGCGGTTTCGTGAGTTCTCCATGAAGAATTATGACTGCCCAATTCACTTCTCAATGACTTCTGCCCAACGACTCGGTGTTCTCCCTCCTGAAATTGACTTCTATGAGATGATTTTGATCTATGTCTCCCTTTGAGTACTTCAAAGGTGTTATCCTTCCTGATCTTTCACTTGTAAACTCAAGCTTCCCAAAAGGATCCCTGCTCGCACTCCTTGCGGAAAATCTTCAAATAACTTCTAGTTATTTGAGACTCCGACCTTGTGCACTCTTGCAACACAAATCTCTCAATATTCTTTCTGGATTTATAAAATCCAAGGCTTCAATTGGCCTGTGCACACCTTGCACGACTTTGTTCTTCACCTTCACTTCAGTTGGTATGAGAACAACGGTATCTCTCCTGAGATTTTTGAGATAAAACTCACACCCTCGTCAATGCACACCTTGCGGACGTTCACTGCACTCCTTGCAAGAATTATCAGGAAGAGAAACAACTGAAACTCATTCTTCTCCTCTCTCAGACTTCATACACTCAACATGAAATCACACACACAACATAGCATCGAGATAAATGCATAACAGAGAAACAAATCAACTATAAACATACCATTCAACAAGTGTAAATAGTAATCATCATAACACCATGAAAGTGAGTCAAAGTTTCATAAATTAACTCAAGTGCTCATGTACATGGGTTCTTCTCTACAGCTCTCTGCTACAGCTCTACAAATTATGAATTATGAATGATCATCTCGTTGCAATGATACAAGGGTGAGGGTGTCTATATCCATTTTCCCTCCTACGCTTCTAAACTATCTAATCTATTAAATTAAATCTACCTACTTGCATTCATTACACATAAATGTTTCTACAATCGACAGATGAGAGCAACTCTCAAGATATGTTTACAACATCTAGATATAAATGTAAGTACGCTTCCCTTAACTATTACATTAATGTTCATTCATTAATCTCAAAACACTTCAAAATGTGTGTTGGTGCTTTTCCAGCTATCTCCCACTTTTATGTTGCTTGCTTGGCTGGCTGCTTACGATGCTCCTGCATCATACTCCCTCGCTTGAAAATTTTTCATGAACTCCTATTCATGAGCTCTTGCACAGTCTGCCCATTCCTATGAATTTCTTCTTCATCCTCCCAACTGGCATCTTCAACTGGATGTCCCTTCCATTTGACCAAGTATTCAAAATACTCTTTCCTCCTGGTCTTTTTTCTAATCCTTTTGTCAATTATGCCTTCCATCTATGACTTGTCAGCTATAGGCATTTTTTTTGTCCATTGAATTTATTTTTGTTCCTCCTCTACTCCTGCTCCTTCAGTTCTGTAAGGGTACAAATCCACAACATTGAATGTCGGTGAGATTCTGACCCCATCAGGTAATTCAATCTCATATATGTTTGCCCCAAATTTCTTTATGACCTTGCACGGTCCAATCTTTTTCATCTTCAGTTTATTATATGTTCCCCTTGGGAACCTTTCCTTCCTCAGATGCGCAAGAATCATATCACCAACTTCAAATTGAAGTTCTCACCTGTGTTGATATACTCTCTGCTTGTATTCTTGACTTGAACTCTGCAATCGCTCCTTAACTCGGTTGTGAAGCTCCTTCATTCCTTCTGCAAAGTCCTCTGCACTAGCACTCCTAAATTCATTTTGTTTCGACTCTTTCAATTCAGAAACGCCCCTTGGCTGCATTCCATATAAAATCTAGAATGGACTCTTCCCTGTGATTCTATTGAGTGATTCATTATAAGTGAATTCTACCTATGGCAGAATGTGATCCCATTGACTGTGGTGTTCAATCACTAAGCTCCTTAGCAAATCTCCCAAGATCCTGTTTATGACCTCTGTCTGTCCATCCATCTGAGGATGATATGCCAAGCTAAAAGATAAAATTGTCCTGAACTTCTTCCATAAGGTCCTCTAGAAATTCCCTACGAACTTGGTATATCGATCAGACACGATACTCTTTGGCAAACTGTGAAATCTGATGACTTCCTTGAAAAACAGGTTCGCAATATGAGTTGCGTCACTGGTTTTCTGGCATGGTATGAAATGTGCCATTTTTGAAAATCTGTCGACTACCACAAAGATTGAATCATATCCTCTCTGTGTCCTTGGTAGTCCCAATACAAAATCCATGCTCACTGCGTCCCACGACCTTTCAAGTATGGGCAATGGTTGGTATAACCCCGTGTTCTTCCTTTTTCCTTTCATGTGCTGGAAAATTCTGCATCTATCCATGAATTTCTTAACATCTATTCTCATCCCTAGCCAAAAATATGAGCCATTCAACTTTGAAAACGTCTTGTCATGACTGAAATGTCTTGCCAATCCTCCACTGTGTTTTTCCTTTAGCAAATTCTCCCTCATGGAGAATTTTGGAATACATAGTTGATTTCCCCTGAACAATAATCCATCCTAGATCATGTATTCAGTCCATTGTCTTCTATCCCTGAGAATTGGATTCTCATATGCCTCATATGCTTCTTTAAAATCTAGGTCATCCCTGTACATTTATTTGAGGTTATCAAAACCCAAAGCCTTGACTCTGAATTCCTGCATAAGCAAACATTTCCTGCTCAAAGCATCAACAACTTTGTTAGAAGTTCCAGAAATATGTTTAATCACAAAAGTAAAATTCTGCATGAATTCAACCCATTTAGCATTCTTTTGGTTCAACTTCTCCTATCGAGTCATGAATTGCAAAGCATGATTATCATTGTACAAAACAAACTCCTTGTGAAACAAATAGTGTCTCCATTTCTTCAGCGCTTGTATGACTGCATAGAATTCCTTGTCATACATGGAGTACTTAATGTTTGCTTCATTCAATTTTTCAATGAAATATGCGACCGACCTGTCGTGTTCGCTCAATACCACTCCAATTGCAAATCCACTCCCATCACACCTGAACTGGAATGTCTTGCTGAAATCTGGCAAAACTAGAATTGGTTTCTCAGTGATCTTCTTCTTCAGCAAATTGAAACTCTTCTCCGCTTCCTCCATCCAGTGAAAAGATTTATGTCTTTTCTTCACCATATCCATCATCGGTGCGCTAATTCCACTGAAGTTTCAAATGAATTTCCTGTAGAAGCTATCCAAACCATGGAAGCTTCAAACTTCAAACACGCTCTTCGGCGATGGCCAATTCTTAATCGCCTTTATCTTTTCCGAATCCATTTTTAATTCATTTGCAGAGATAAAAAAACCCAAATAAATGAGTTATGTCCTCATAAATGATGATTTATTCATATTAATCAACAATTTCTCCTACTGTAATCTCCTCATTACTGCAACTAGATGCTTTAAGTGTTCTGCTTCTGTCTTGCTGAAAATCAATATATCGTCAAGATATACAATGACAAATTTCCCTATGAAATCCTTCAGGACTTCGTTCATCAACCTCATGAAAGTACTGGGCTTATTCATTAAGCCAAATGGCATGACAAGCCATTCATTCGTCTTGAATGTTTTCTTCCATTCATCACCTTCTCTCATTCGAATTTGATGATACCCTCTTTTCAAATCAATCTTTGAAAAAAACTTTGCTCCACTAAAGCAATCCATCAAGTCGTCCATCCTTGGCAATGGAAATATGTATCTGATGGTAATATTATTGATTTCCCTTAAATATGTACACATTCTCTAGCCTCCATCTTTCTTTGGGCTGAGCACTGTTGGAACAGTGCATGGAATCAAGCTTTCTCGAATCAATCCTTTGTCCGTTAAATCCTGGATCCATCTCTTAACTTCTTCATTTTCCTGTGGTGTCAACCGATATGTTTCTTTGTTCGGCAAACTGGCTCCAGGTATAAGATCGATATGATGACTTATACTCCTGATAGGTGGCAATGAACAAGGAAGTTCATCCACTACTATATCAGCAAACTCTCCCAACAACTCCTGGATTTCTTCTGGTAAATCATCTATCCTCGTACTGGTCAAAACAATTTTGGGTTTCCTGACCACAATAAATTGTGTGTCTTCCTTCTTCTTAACCTCATTAAGAAGTTCCTTCCCACTTATGAGAAGTACAGTGTTGCTCATTTATGTTTTCACCTCTTTATCCTTAATTGGCAGCAACATGTGAGTCCTACCATTTTTCTCCAGGGTGTACGTGTTCTTTCTCCCATCATGAACCACGTTTCTGTCATATTGCCATGGTCTACCAAACAATAGATTAAAAACATCCATGGGAATGACATCACATAATATTTCATCTTTATATCCTCCTATTTTAAATTCAACTAAACATTGTTTAGTGACGTTTACCTGATGTCCTTTTTGTAGACACAAAACTTTGTATGGGCTTGTATGTGCAACAGTCTCCAACTTCAGCTTTTCTACCATATCTATAGATACAAGATTGTTTGTGCTACCACTTTCCACTATGACCTTGCATACTCTGTCTTTAGTTTTGCAAGTAGTCTGAAACAAATTGTTTCTTTGGGCTGGGTTCTATACCTCCTTCTCTGGTTTCAAGAGAACTTTCCTCATCATTAAAGATCTTCCACCCTCAACGTCTTCTGCCTCAACATCCCTTCCTTGAGCTTTGACAATGTGAGTTTCACCACCATCTTTCTTCTTATCTGTACACTCATAGGATTTATGTTTGATTTTTCCACAGACAAAGCATTTCACTTCACCTCCTCTGGCTCTTCCTCTTCCTCTGGCTCGAGGAAAAATATTTCTATCATCATACTACCTTCCCTGTGAGCTTCCTCCTCTCTCAGGTTTAGGTTGAGGTTTCCTCCCCTCTTCTTTAGGTTTCTGAGTTCTATCTTGGGCAATTCTTTTTCCTCTGGCTTGAATTCTACCTTGGCCTCCTTGACCTAGCTTCTGGCTCAGCTTCTCTTTAGCTTTCAGAGATATCTGATAAGCATCTTCCACATTTTGAATGGTCAGCATGCTCATCTCATCTTGAATGTCATATCGCAGACCATTCATATACCTGGCAATTTTTTCATCATCTCTTTCCCGATGACCTTCTCTGATGTTTATCCTGTAGAATTCTTCAGTGTATTCTTTCACTGACATCAGCTTCTGTCTCAAATTTTTCATCCTCCGAAATAGAGTGATTTGATAATCCCTGGGTATAAATTTGGCTTTCATTTTTGTAACCATTCTATCCCATATTTTTATTTTCTGCTTGCCCTTGCAGCGTTTGTCAGCCTGTAGTTCATCCCACCACAGTGTTGCATGCCCTTTAAGTCTAGTAATGACATGTTTGACTTTCTTATCTTCCTCGACATCCTCATAGTCGAAGTATTTGTCTAGAGATCTAATCTAGTCTAGAAGTTCTTCAACATCCAAGTTTCCCTCGTACACTGGAATGTCCATTTTTTCCCTAGCACCTATCCTTGCAATAGCCCTGAATGGGCATTCATATGCAACATCTTCGACTGCAACTTATTCTCCTTCATTTCCAGCTTCATTTTCACTTTCAGCCTCACTGATATCCCCAACGTCGACTGTGCGCCTTTGTGATGTCTCCATAGCATCAAGTCTAGCACGAAACTCACACATTTCTCTTTCCACTGCTGGATCAGGCATTGGCCTATCTCTTCTTCTCGACGGCATGCTTGTAAAATTTTCCTCTTTTCTCTCTGCTATAGAAAGAAAATAAACTGTTCTATTCTCTGATACCACTTGATGCAGACCCCTCTACCCTCGGGCCGAGATCTGCGCAGGATCTTCACTAAAACCACACCAAGGGTTGATCCAACCCTTTGTTTAAGCCACAAAGGACTTCAGATTTTGGGAGTTGGAGAGTCCTGATGTATTTCCACAGCTCTTGGAAAATGATGAAATGCGAAACGTCAACGAAGGTTGACTACTCCAATGCGACGAGCACATGCCACCTGTTACCCACTAGTTTCGGCTTTCAGGACTTTGAGAAAACAACCAATAGTCATTCCTCTTCCCTTATGATTCCCCAAACTCTGAAATGCTAGAATGACGAAATGGGCTCAACGTCCCATGGAATGCGAGATCGATGGTATTTCAGGATTTTCTCCGAAGCTTGAACCCTCCTTTGACTTCCGTCGCACGTATCCTTTGACTGATACTTGGGACCCTCCTTTAGGCATTTCTCTCTTCGCAATTTCGGGAGTTGTGTTGATGATGCAACTCCACTTCATGAGTCCTGAAACCCCGAAACAAGATTGGTACCTAATGGTTAATGTCCCTCAACCTTTTTGTAAATTTTTCCTTTCCTTCTTCAGGATTTCACGAACCGGGAGTTTGAAACTCTCGATTCCAAAGTCGCTGTCTCCTCTACTTCCCGAACCCCGGAAAGCCGAAATGCCAAAATTCCACTCCAAAGAAATGCCACGTTTCATGACTTTGGAATTTTCAATGCAAAGTGCCTCGGCTCCTTGTCATCGGAATTGTCAAAATAATGAACCTCGAAATGTCGAAATTCCACACCTGACAATCCTTTTCGCGATTCGGGAATTTGAGTAACCAAGGATTTTGGCCTGCACTCCAAACTTACGAACCCTGAATCCTCGAAATAATCTGTCGGCTCAAACTGACCACGATCAACAGTTTGCATTGACTCTTGATGTTAGGGTGGAGGATTCATCGAACTCCTAACCACCATCAAGCTCCTCTGGATTGTATGGTCCTCGCAGTTTCGCGAGTTCTCCACGGAGAATTTTGACTACTCAATTCACTTTTCAATGACTTATGCCCAACAACTTGGTGTTCTCCCTCCTGAACTTGACTTCTATGAGATGATTTTGATCTTTGTCTCCCTTTGAGTACTTCAAAGGTGTTATTCTTCCTGATCTTTCACTAGTAAACTCAAGCTTCCCAAAAGGATCCCTTCTCACACTCCTTGCGGAAAATCTTTAAATAACCTCTGGTTCTTTGAGTCTCCGACCCTGTGCACTCTTGCAACATAAATATCTCAATCTTCTTTCT
>SNQJ01S0212970.1:0-15771 GCA_010110895.2 Picea sitchensis | reverse complement strand
CCTCCCCCAATTTTTTTTCCAGTTATTTTCCCTTAAACATTAAAAACCATTTTTACTCTTTTATTTTGTTATTTACATGTTAAATACAATATTTATCATGTTTATCTATTTCTCCCACATTGATTAAACATATTGATGATCCATATAATTTTAGGTATATATGTAGACAATATACCTAATTTTTTTTTATCCAACATTGGTTATACTAACAGTAATTCATATCATCTGTGTTATATATACACAGTCTTTTTTTATCTTTTTACATTGTGATAAAACATCGAGAAGACATCTGAGGAGAATCTAGCAAGCAAAGAGAGGAATTTAACATTTCAGAGGTTAGTTTTTTGTTAAATTCTTACATGTTTTCTACTTTTTTTCTAAAATATATATATATTTTCTACTTTTCTCAAAAAATCCTTAAGATTTTTTGAAAAAAAAGGCAAAAAAAGTTAAATTTAGATATAATTTTTTAACTTTTTTTTACTTTTTGTCTAGTTTTTTATTGTTTTTTAGGTTATATGTTACAATATATAACCTAGGTTATAGCTTATATAACATATAAACTAGGTTATATGTTATATAACATATAACAACGTTACATGTTATATAACATATAACAACGTTACATGCTATATAACATATAACATACGTTATATGTTAATATAACATATAACTATGTTATACAAGCATTGCCCTAGCCCCCATGGCCAAACCCTGGGCACGCCCAAGGCTTGGCCATGGGGGCTGGGGTGATGTATGATGTATGACATTGCCCCAGCCCTCCCACGGCTAAGGCATGGTCCCATGGCCCGAGGCATGGCCGTGGGGGCTAGGGCAATGCTTGTATAACATGGTTATATGTTATATTAACATATAGCATGTGCACCCAGGGATTGGACATGGGGGCTAGGGCAATGTCCGATGTATGACATTGCCCCAATCCTTCCATGGCTAAAGCACGGTCCCATGTCCCAAGGCTTGGCCGTGGGGGATAGGGCAATGCTTGTATAACATAGTTATATGTTATATTAACATATAACATGTGTTATATAGCATATAGAATATAACATATGTTACATAACATATAACATATTTTATATGTTATTGTAACAACCCCTTTGTTATGACTACGAGCGAAGAAGAAGGTGCATTTAAAAAAAATAAAAAATAGGACGGTAACAAAGATTATAGCTAAACAACACATTTGACGGCGAAAACCACGCCCGCAGAATAGGAAACAAACAACTATGATTCCATGCACTGGAACAAGAGAAACTAGGAGAAACATACGTAGAACAACAAGGAGAGACAACTACCCGCCCGATGCAAACAAGACCACGCCTACAAGTTGAGAGACAACATACCCTCCCGTCACCATGACCTTGACGACCAAAGACTAGAATCTCAAGGTGCGTGAACCCAACGCATGAAGGTGTTCAACTCATGCACCAAAAGAAAACTTACAAAGCTCAACAAAAATCACGCAGAAGGCATCGAATCCGACCAAGTTATCATTCGTCGCTTTCCCATACGGTGTTCCATGATCCCCTCATTAGGATTCATGTCGTCCCCAGGTGAGAGACACGTCAATAACCTTGGCACAATACCACCTAACGGGACCAAGGACTCAATAAAATCTAGCACGCTAGGAGCCCAACCACTGTCAAGAAGACTACACCCACACCCCTAAGCAACAAGTTGACATGACGCGAGGTGACGTCATTCAATAAAGTTGCACAGCTATCCGAAGAATGTCTGGTTCCTACAAGGGAAACCTATTTGGTGAAACAACTACATCCAACCACTAAATAAATTTGCCTTGAGGCACAAGGCTATGCCATTGCATCAACAAAGATCTCGACATGATCCAATTGAACCTAATTATTAGAGAAGACACCATCAAGTACCTGGAACAGTCCTTATATAAGTACAAGCATTCAGACTTAGGAATAATATTAACACTATTTAATTATTATATATATTTAAATAACTAAATCAACCCTTGTTGATTTATCTAAATTTTTATTATTAAAATTAGATATCCCAAGGAGATTTCATGTGAATTACACTTCCCAATTTATCTATTAAGTTTGGAACCATCCCCTAATCAATCGATCTCCAAGTGAATTTTCAACACTAACGAAATATCATTAACAAACAAACAACACAAATCAAGGAGGTTAGGATGAATAATTACAGGATATCATAAGGCCCTTCAATTAATTAGGTTCGTTCACAAAATCTAACTCCATATTCTGGTACCTACTTGACCTTGATGCATGACTCTGAACCGCTAATCTTAAAAATATGGACCCGTCAGAATAACCACATATCAACTATTCCAATAAACTTTGATTGTGGTGGTTTAGGGTAAAAGCTATGAGATAATGATCAATTATAACATTGCCCTTTTTAACCAATATCACTATCAAGGTTTCCATCTATGAATTTGCTGTCATGTTAGCATTTAAGAATGTCGATGTCTAGAATGCCAATAACATTAAAAAAAATCTAGAATCGTTGTCAACTATAAGAAAATTAGATAGCTGTGTAATTTGTAGAATTTAAGAAAATAATAACGTTGTCAAAAGCACGTTTAAAAAATCACTGCCAGAGGAATATAATAATAACATATGGTGATAAGAAATCTGTCACAATCGTTTTGTTCTTCATTCCCTCATATTATCTGATTATCAATCGCTACACTACATAAAGCTACCCAAACGTTGTGCATAATCAATGAGAGGACAATGACTTCGTCCTTCACCGAGCGTATATCACAAAAAATCCAAAAACCCAATATAGGAAGTAAATTGTTGTCCAAATAAACGATTGTCCTTTCACTATATACAGAGTAAATTTTCCACTGCACGTAATCATTCTACCCTCCATTCAATGTACAAAATCACTGGCCTTATAGTATAAATTCTCTAAGATTTAGCATTGGAAAAATTGTTGAGTTTTATCATCGAATCGTTGGGTTAATCCATGAGAAATTTATTGAGTTTTACCATCAATTCGTTGATTTTAATCATCTAGTTCATGCGTTCATCAAAATAACTAAAAATGATGAGTTCCCACCATCTGAATCGCTAAAAAAACACACCGCCATGTAAATAAATTGCTACTACAACACCGGGGTATACCAAAACAAAATATATATATCTAAATAATTAGAGTGTTGTATGCATATACCTGTTATCCTAAATCATTGTCTATCTTTTAATTTCAACAAAACTAATAGCTATCCATTATTACAGGTCATGGTCCATTACAAACTATATATTAATATAGGTTACTGTCCAACACATAAATCGTTGTCTACATAAATCAAGTGATGCCTATAGGAAAACATTGTCTCTACACGATAAAGTAGAATTTAGGGATTTCACTGGTATAATTATGTTGTTTGTAAGATATGCCAATTGATGCAGTCAATATATATGTAAATGCAAGGCACACAAAGAATAATTCTTGCATAATTAAATAAAAATCGCAGAATAACTAAGTGGTAATGTTGTCGTAATTATATATGAATTGCAGAGGCAAACATCCACCAGAAAATGCAGGGGTTGGCATTCAAGACTCAAAGTTTTATCAACTTTAGCAATGAAAAATGCAAAACACAGAGGAAACTGGAGCTTTAATCAATCAAGAAGCACAGATACTCCAACACAAGAAGGGGTCAGACAATCAATCAACCAAGAACACTCAATGGGGTAGACATCTAGGAAAAAACATCCTTCCCTCATCATCCACACACATAAAAGCAGGGCATTAGAATCTATAGGTCATTGTGCACTGAAGTGACAATTGTCGATTCAGCTCTTGGTTGACTCCTCAAGCATGGACTGACAAACCAAGGATGAGAATGAAGACTGGGCATAAACTATTCATAAAAATCAATTAAAACCAATGGGGCTATCACAAAATTCAAGGATCGAATTCCATGGAAAACAAGTCAAGCAACGATCTTAAGGCTATGGGGGAAATTTAAGTTCTCAATTAAAATTCTAAGTTAAACACCTTCTTTACACAGTAAAATTACAGAAATGAAAGCGTAAAGTCATAATAGTCTACCATGCAGAATAAGCGCATGCATACCATAGTCCAAGTCGTCCGCTCTAAGTCGTTGTCCTATGCGCTCCATGCAGCTCCCGCTTACTGACCGATGAGACTTCACCGGTACCTCCCAGCCAATGCTAGGGGTACTCTTATTCCCCCTTAGGCCTCGAGCTGCAAAGGGGCCATGCACATTGAACTAGAGAACATATAGCTCCTAGCTCGCGTCGCAAGGTCAAGCTACCACTCCTCACCGAGATGGGTATCCCAACTCCCACAAGATAAGTTAGTCGAGTCCAAAATTCTATAGTATAATGTTACACATCACCAAAGAGATCCATCATCCTCCTCCTCCCTCCTTTATATAGAGTTTATAAGTCATTTATTTTCCCAAAATTCCATTTAATTTATTGTTCAATAATTTAATTCATAAAGATCCTCCCCCATACATGTGTCACCCATCCCCTTCATTGCACCATAAATTTAATTCATTAATTAATTAATTACTCATATTTCCCTCACCCACCTAAAATCATTCCTAGAATCGTTCCTAGGTGTCCCCATATTCCCTTACACATTTTAATGACTTACCCCTTTACTAATTTACTAGTTGAGTTCAATTTAGAAAGTTCTTAAATGCTAGATACCTTTCTAAGTCTTTCTGCTTTTTCCTTGTGTTTCCCCTTTCTTTTTATGTTTCCTGCTTTTTCCTAGTTTCTTAAATCTTTTAATTTTCCCTTTTTCCCTTTTCATTTAAAACTCAAATTGGCATGTGTAGAAAATTACCTTTTTCCCCTTTTATTTTTAATTAATAAATTTTAATTAGCATATGTAACAAAACAATTATTTTCCTTTTTCCCCCTTTTTAAATTTTATCCCCCAAAAGATTTTTATAAATTAATTGAATCACTTACCCCCTTCTCGTCAAATGATTAATGATGATTATTATATTTCTCTAGGATGGTTTGGGGTTTTCTCTAGAAGGGTTTGGTATCAGATATCGAAACCTCTTCTCGATGAAGACTATATGATCTAAGTTGGTTTTTGATTTAGACCTAAACAAGGTTTGTTCGAAACAGGTATCAAAATCAAGGTCGTCAATGCTTTGCACACTGTCCTTGGGTAAGGACAGGCTCCTGTCCAAGTAATAAAATGGGTCTATTGCCTGCTCCCTTTCCCTGCGTAGAATTTTCTCGGGGTCACACATGATCTCTACAGGGTTTGGGTCATGGTTGGCTCTAGTATAGATGGTCTTCGAAGCCAGGGTTTCTGAATGGTGATACTATGTGCTACTGATCGCTTTCACTGGAGTCACCAGAGTAAAGGCTTCAACCAATGTAGATGTTTGGCCCACTGTTACCCTCAAGTGTCAAAACTATATCTTTAGTCGTTCTTCAAGGGAAAATTTATTCAATTCCGTCCCCGACAGCGGCGTCAAAATGTTAGTGCTCTGTAAAATTTGTTCGGGTAAGAAAACGAATGACAGAGGCAACCTACAAACCAACTTTGAGGCCAAAAACTAGCCTTTCCAACCTAGAGAGGGCTCTCTTTGAGACTTAGTCTCTGTACAGGGTATGGATTTAAATTGTCGCCTAGATTTAACACTTTTATACAATATTTTTGGTTCTATTGGTGAAATAAAGCAAGACATTGGGATATAAAGTCGATTTAAGAAAAGGATAGAAACAAATGACTTAGTGACTAAACTTGAGAGGATAAAGGATAAGAAAGAAACAATCTTTCAATTAAAAATCGTTTTGTATGGCGAGAGAAAAACACAAGAAGAAACTCATAGCACCGTTGGGGATGAATTCAGATTTCTCTTAGAAGAAACACAGTCGTCTAAATGTCATGAATCTATAGCACCGTGCGGTGAATTGTAGATTCGAAATCACATTCCGATTTAGACAAAATATAGATTTGAATATAAAAAACACATGAAATCACATACGCAAAGAGAGAGTACAATACATCAAAATGCTACCGTTAGAATATTTTCGTCAAAGCTTCAGGACCTTTGCATTAAGTTTCAATTGAGTTCAAAGCTACATTCAATAGTCATGGTCTACACTATTTTTTCCAACCAACTCGACTTACATTGAAAAGATGAAATATATAGACCAGGGTGTGTCGCTCGGGATACCCTTCTCTCTAACTATTCTCTACTATATGAATCTTTGTATGACACTTTACTAAAAATAGAAACCGACTGTACTCAACTGCACCATAACCACTTGTCTTCGCCACTACAATTCGGCCATCAAAAAGATCTCGTCGTTAGAGAGTGATGTCTCATTGATTTTCCTTTGACAGGGTATCTAGACGATCAAGTGGTCTGTCAGACTCCTTTCACCCATTGTAACAGCCTTGATTTCTGTCACACAATTATTTTTCGGAGTGTGCATGTGGCGGGTAACTAAAGAATGTCACAGGTGTTTCCAAGATGATGACCCCAATTAGGGAAAAACGCCTCTCTTCAAACTGTCACATGTCCAACGTACACTTGTCCTTTGTGATAGATGGGTTTCCACGGTTTCACGTCATACACTTGTCATGCAGGTATTTGTCAGAGTACCTATTTCCCAGTAGGAAACATGAAATAGGCAGAAAAAATCTATGCCACGTCTGAGAATACAAAAATGGAGTCAGTTAATCATTCTTCTAGCCTCGTCTGAAGTTTTGATATCTGAAGCATTCTCCTGAGAGACTAGTTGTGACTTTTCACATTCATCACTTGCCTTTGCATAACCGTTTTCCCTTTCATCCTCCTCTGTGCACTGGCTAGAGGTGCATGGACATTTTCTAGTGTCGGTTTGCATTTCATGAAGTGTTTTGCATTTCTTTATTCTGACATCCTCTATTTTTCACGCAACTAGATGATTGTGTATTGCGCTTCCTTGAGTTGTTTCTTGAGCCAAGTCACGTTTCCCTCCCGACCCTCTGATGCTGATGCCTTGAGGGTGTTCGTTTCTAAATGTTGCCTTAGCTCCCTGTTCTCTTGGTATAGATCAACAATAGCAAGTTGGTCTTGATTTAGATGCTGCGAGAGTTCACAAATATCTGGGCCTTCAATGTTTGTCCTTCTCTTTCTGTTGCAAGATTCTCGACTTGGTCCTTCGAAAGGTTCCATCTTAATGGTGCGCATGAGTAAATATTCGGTGGTTGACCTTGCGCACGGATCACTTGGTACTTCGGCCTTCTCAACCTCCTTGTTATTTATTGTCCTACCCCTCTTCTGGGGCATCAAATGTTGGGGAGATGGGGCTTCCAATGTATTTCCTTCCTCCACAATCTTTCCTAATTCAACCTTCGCGCAGTGGGATGTTACTTTTCCTGCGGGTTAAAAGAAATCACCTTTCGGGTCCCTGGGGATGCCAACTGTGAGTAGGAATGAATCCCAGTTGTTTCCCAATCGCCTCAACTCCTCAACTATCAACAATTTAATCAACAAGACATGAGATAGTTTCTTCTTCGGTTGGTTTATTTTATCCTGGACATCGTCTGCCATTTCTCAAAGGATTTGGTGTAATAAGAAAGGAAGATTTAATGGTCTCCTTCCTGTGATATGCATAAAAAATGTGATGTGATGTGGGTGAATTATGTCAAACCTTCCTTCACAGGTGAAATATTTCCTAAACGCTCTCAGGAGCTTCCGAAAAGGCTCCTGTAGATATCTACTTGGAACGCCCTCTTCGACTTTCCCATTTAAAATGTCTAGTTTGATGAACTCCTCGTATCATAGTATGTCCAAAGGCATGCCTTTAAACCACCTTTCACCACACAGAGGGATCTCTATTGTGGATGACAAAGTTTCCTCTGTTACCTGGAAAGTGATTCTTGTGATTACTGCGTAGAATATGTTGAATCTGAGTGTGGACTGCTCCGCCAGTTTCACATTGAATCCTTGGATTTTCGTACAAAATACCATGCACCCAACCTGCTCAAAAGATGCTCTGACATTGGGATATTTGTTTACCAATGTCAACTTTTGAGGTTCGGGCCCCACATTTTTGTTACTTCATGCACCTTTCCTTATGTTTTGGGATGTTGCCATGATGCACCACGTAATTGTTTTTCATGTGGTGGATTTAGCACAAACCCAAAGAGGTAATCTTGCTTGACCTAGTTTTGTGATGCTGCAGAAGGAAATTGACTCCGCATCCATGAGAAACTCAGGTCTCGCAAGAAGAGTTACAAACAATGCATAAAGTTGGTTGGTGAACAAAATACATGCAGGGAAACTGAAATTTTTAACTGGGCAGGTGAGAGCTAGAATCGTGCCAGGGGACACTAAATCCATGGTGACTAGAGGTTTCGAATCAAGTCGAATATTTTCGCAGCACATCTACGCGACTAGTACACTTTGGGGTTTGTAAAGTACAACTGATAAGAGTTGCAGAGTATATGTGATATGAGCGCCATGATTTTTCACTCTTTATGACTTCAAAATGAGTTGATGATGGTCATTACGTCTGTTGACATGACTTATATTTAACAACTTGCCTTGACCTTTGGCATGTAAAACCTTCTCCTCTGGGAGGACCCGAGTCTTCGGGAAAATACCTTTACCACTTACATGTTTTGGTTCTAACATCCCTTCTTGACTCCAAGGGCTAATCGACCACTTATGACTTCAAACCATTTGCTATTCGGTACCTAACCTCACATGCTTTAACACACGGACCATGACTCGACTAAAACTGAATTTAATTGAAAAAATGATGGTGCTAATAAAATCCTGATCATTTTGTGCATTCATGAAGGACTTTGTCGAAAAGACATGACATTATGTTCAACATCTCCATGTGGATCGATGGTAGGACGAGCATTTTAGAATATGAAAATATACATTTCATGTTAGTATTGTGTTATCAATGGTTTATTTTTTTGAGAACTACACCCTTCAACCACAAAATAAGATCCAAAGCCAATATTATAACTCAGAGAAAGTCAACATAATGGTCCATATCACATGTACATGCATGGACCAGATAGTAATGAAAAGAACATAGTTATATTGAAAGAGAATCACTTATACATAGGCAATGATCTGTGCCATGAATTATCCTACGTACAGCATTGTTTTCATTTGTTCTATAATCACCTTAAGGAGAAGAAAACAAAGATGGATCAACATTGGATTTGGTCATATGGTTGTTCGAGCCAGTTGAAAATGCTCGTGTATTTAAATGGTTCTATATGTTTCACAAAAAAATAAAGGTACCACACATTTGGAACTATTTTGAGTCTGGGCACAGGAAAGGGGAGCATGATGGAGTAGGTGCATGCATAAAAAAATAATTACGCATGAAAGAAATGAATTTCACAACTACTTCCCTCATTCGAGATGCAAATTTCATTGTTTAATGGTGTTCTTCAGTAATGGGAGAGGAAACAAGAACCCTTGAATACCAATCACACAATAAAGGACATGTACATAGATATTTTTGGGAGGTGGTCAATGTAAATCGATCACAATGGTATCAATGCAAAACAATATAGGGCACTCATCGATTCCATTCAGTTAGAACATTATACAATGTAGTAGTAATTAGTGGGATGATTGTGAATTGAAAAACTGGGTTGATAGATGTGAGTGTGTATCACTCCGCATTGGTCACCTTATAAATATGGATTTATCCTAGTTGGAGGAGGAACAATAAAGTATTTTAATAGATTATGATCATGTCTTAGATTGCATATTGCTAGGTTTGTTGATTCCTTTTATTAAATTTTGAATAACTAGAATTAATGTTTTATGCTTTGGTCATTTAGTGGACTCACAATTTGGCACTCCGTTTTTTGCATGACACATTTACGCAGTGGTTTCCATAAGTGATAATAATTGGGGCACTTATTACCGATTGGAATGATGCTTACAGGCAAAGAAGACCCTAATTTGATTAGTAACAGACTCCAAAGGCATTGAATTACCGATTGGTTTGATGGTTATTAAAAGAGAATATTTGACACAAGATGAAAGAACACAAAAGAAATGTGGTTATGTATTTAAAGATTATAAAACATGTCAAGTCATATACCACTTTACAAACTTGGTTATTGGTAAAAACCTCCAACTAAAAACAATTCCAATAAAGAACTCATCAAAGGTATGATACTTATTTCCTTAATTACCTTAAAATACTTCCCATGACTTTCCTTACCATGCCTTCCCATGATATTCCTTTCCTTTCCTTTCCTTGGATTCAATATCTATGCCATGCCTTCCCTTTCTATGCCTTCACTTTCCTTTCCTTTCCATTCCTTTCCTTTCCTTACCTTTCCATTCCTTCTCATGCCTTTCCATTCCTTCCCATTCCATGCCTTGTCATGTCATGGTTTTCCTTGCCTTTCCTTTCCTTGTCATTCCTTCCCTTACCTTGCCTTTCCTTGTCATACCTTTCCATGTCATGCTTTGACTTTCCTTTCCTTTCCATTCCATGCTCTGTCCTTACCTTTCCTTTCATTTCCTTCCCATGCCTTTCCTTACATTTCCATGCCTTTCCATGCCACATATTTCATTGCCTTGCGTTACCCTGCCTTGCAATGCCATGCCACTCCTTGCCTTGCCTTGCCTTGCCTTGCCTTCCCCATGCCTTGCCTTGCCTTCCCATGCCTTTCCTTTCCATGCCTTCCCATTCCATTCATTACCTTAACTTCACTTCCCTTTACTTTCCATGCCTTTCCATGCCTTGCCTTGGCATGCCTTCACTTGTCTTTCCTTGCCTTACCATTCCTTGCCATGCCTTGTCTTGCCTTGCCATGCCTTGTCTTGCCTTGCCATGATTTTCCATGCCATGTATTTACATGCCATGCCTTGCCTTGCTTTGAATTTCCATGCCATGCTATCCATTGCCTTCCCATGCCTTTCCTTTTCTTCCCATGCACAAAATGACAATGAAGGGGCCCCACTAGCTGAAACCCAGTGCTCTGGACCTAATGAAATTGGCAATTTTTTCATATGAGTCCTAGTATGAGTTTGGACAAGGCCCACACAACTACACTACCCAAAAATTCCCAACAAAGTGTTCTTGAAAATCACCCTCCTCTTCAAAAATTGAATGATGCATCATTGAGAAAAACCCTAGTGATGAAGATACTCCAACAAACAGTTTTTTGGTTGAAAAAATGAGAGCGAAGGGGCCCCACTAGCTGAAACCCAGTGCTCTTGATCCATTACAGTTGACGATTTTTCCATCTGAGTCTCAGTTTTATATCATATCAGGGAATGCAAAGGTAAGGCATGGCATACCATATCATACCATACCATGCCAAGTGTAACATCCCCTTCGTTACGGCCACAGGTGAAGATTTTTTTTTTTTTGGTTTTTTAGAATTAAGAGGCAAGAAGGCAACGCTGACAACAGTTTAACCGCACTACAGACGATGAAAAAAAGAACACAACCCAGGAAAAAGGCAACTATGACTCCACTCATTGGCACAAGGGAAACTGGGAAAACATGCACAGTATAACAAGGAGGAATGACTACCCGCCCGACACAACAAGACACTCCTACATGCTAAGGGACAACTTCTGCTTCCCAACACAACAACGTTGACAAACAAGACTAGAACCTCAAGCTGCACAAACCAAATGCACCAAGGCATTCCACCCATGCGCCCAAGCAACTTACCATGCTCGACAACACTCCCCAACATGCACCGACTCATCATGGCACGCCCCATGGGATAGTGGCAAACAAAAACTTGGTCGGATTTGGTGTGTGTTGGAGAGTGTTGTCAAGCATGGTAAGTTGCTTGGACGCATGGGTGGAATGCCTTCATGTGTTTGGTTCGCATTCCTTTAGGTTCTAGTCTTTTTCTTCAATGTTGTTGTGTCAGGAAGGGGAATTTATCCCTTAGCGTGTAGGAGTGTCTTGTTTCATCGGGCGGGTAGTCGTTCCTCCTTGTTATACTGCGCATGTTTTCCTAGTTTCCCTTGTGCCAGTGAGTGGATTCATAGTTTCCTGTTTCCTGGGTTGTGTGATTCTGTTCATTATATGTGGTGCAGTCAAACCGTTGTCGTCGTTTCCTTATTGCCTGTTAATTCTAAAAAAACAAAAAAAAAATTGCTTCGCTCGTGGATGTAATGAAGGGGATGTTACACCAAGGATACCATATCATACCATACCAAAACATACCATGGAATGGAAAGGAAAGGAAAGGCATACCATACCTCACCATATATACCATGCCAAGGATACCATATGATACCATACCATACCATACCAAGGGAAGGCATACCATACTATACCATACCATGGATTGGAAAGGCAAGGAAATTCAAGTCAAGGGATACCATACCATACTATACCATGACGAGGCAAGGAAAAGCATCCCATACCATACCATACCATACCATACCATGGGAAGGCAAGGCATACCATACCATACCATACCATGGCTTGGCAAGGAAAGGGAAGGCAAGGCAAGACAAGGCATACCATACCATACCATGGCGAGGCAAGGAAAGGAATACCATACCATACCATACTATACCATACCATGGGAAGGAAAGGGAAGGTATGGCATGGCATGGAAATGCATACCATACCATAAAATGGGAAGGAAAGGAAAGGCATGGCATGGCCAGGAATACCATACCATACCATGGCAAGGCATGGGATGGAAATGAATAATATACCATACCATGGCAAGGAAAGGAAAGGCATGGCATGGCAAGGAAAGGTATGAGAAGTAATGGATGGCAAGGAAAGGCATGACATGACATGGCATGGAAAGGAAATGCATGGGAAGGAAGGACGAGGCATGGTATGGCATGGCATGACAAGGCATGCAAAGGTAAGGTATGGCATGGCATGACAAGGCAATGCAAGGAAATGTAACACATGGAATGGAAAGGAAAGGAAAGACAATTCAAGGAATGGAATGACATGGTAAGGAAATGCATGGTATGGAAAATAAAGGTAATGTAAGAAATGACATGGAAATACATGAAAATTAAAGGCATTGCATGGCATGGCAAGGAAAGTAAAGGAAAGGAAAGGAAATGCATGGAATGACATGGAGTGGCAAGGAAAGGAAATGCAATGCAAGGAAATGAATGGCATGGAAAAGAATGGCATGGAAAGGCATGACATGGAAGTGAATGCAAGGCATGGCATGGCATGGAAATTCAAGCCAAGCCAAGTAAATACAAGGAAAAATTTAACATCCCTTAAACCAAGTAATCATTAAATTAAAGGGAGCTAAAAATGCAATATTAAACTAGGGTTTATATAACAAATGCATGTTAAAATGAAATATCACACATGACAACCCTACAATATTCAAGACATCAATACCTAAAGGGATGAAAATTATGACATAAATGTAATAAAAGGTGTCAAGGTGTATTCCAAGGGTTTAATTGTGAGGCATGCAATGGAAAGGCAAGGCATACCATACCATACCATATCATACCATATCATACCATGGAATGGCAAGGAAATGCATACCATACCATAGCATACCTCAACATACCATGCCAAGGATACTGTTGGAGCCACCCTTGTTTTTACCTTGCACAATTTTCAATTTTTGATAATTGAAATCTAAAGATTGATTTTCCTTTTCCTTCCGAGACCTTAAAGACTCTGAAATCGTGTCGCCTGGACAGAAATGTTTTCTACTTTCAAAACAGATCCATTTTCACGAGTAAGTTCGTTCTTTTGTTTCATTTCGGGGTCTCGCAGGTCAGATACCTTAAAAACTTGAGTTCACATGTCTCGAGTCACGAAACGACAAAATCATTTTTAATTTCCACCCAAGACATTAGCTAGGTTAAATCTTGTAACTCATGATTGGACGTTGTCAGGAGTTCACGTCTCGGCATTCGTCAAACCCAAGTTTCTGTTCTTACAACCCTGAGAGCCGAGAACGCGATAATTCTTGCAATAACCCTGGTCAAATATTAAAGGTCAAAAACTAACCATTGTTAAATTTGGTGCTCGACATTTCGCTACTCGTCACTTTCTTTCATAAAGTCAAGACGTCTAAAATCCCGACTCACGAGGTTGCGACATGATTATGGAAAAGATTAATTAGTAACCTAATCTAAGATTTTCTTCTCGTATTTTGAGCCTTAATTATCGCCACATCGCGGTATCGCGACTCGGCATACCATTCCCCCAAAAATCTGCCTCCGAACTTACGAGTCGCGATATGGTGAATAAATTAATTATGCAATTAACGACGCTCCAAATCATGATTACTATTAATTGAATCCAAGTCGGCCCTCACAATATCGCGAGCTAAAGATTCAAATTGTTGAAAGGAAATCCACGATGCAGCGATAAGTGAGAAAATGATTAACATTGCTAAGTTTGAAATTTTAAAATAAAACGAGATGCGTCCCGTCCCACGCATCGAGGTTTGCGCATTTCCCAAAGCACCTGTTGCTCTCCATACCCCGACTGCCTGTCAAGTTGCCAAACATTGATGACATTAATGAGGAATTAGGGTAAATCCACAAATAAATATGATCGGAATTTTACGCAATCAATTTGTTGTTAATTGCGATTGGACAGACTTATTACGGAGAATACAGAAGTTTCAAATATATACAGGAGTCTCATTTGTTATAATAAAAACTTTTTTATAAGTGACAGAGATTGTCACTTTCAGAGTGAATTAACTTCTTCATGTATACACAGGTTTATCACAGAAGAGCGAAAATGCCTGCTTCAGTCATGGCTCCGTGGAAAGCGACGAAGGAAAATGTTGAAGTTACAAGTCAGGGCTCAGACAATGTCTCTGATACTTCACCCCGAAGTATCTAATCAATTTTCGACTGGTCGCAGGTGTCCAATGTTCTACATGCAGAATTAGTTGATTACTCAAACGATTCTGACGACAACGAAAGAGACAATTTACACACCAAATATAAGATAGTCGTCCAGTCCGGGATGCACAGAATAGAAACCAGGCCCCGGCTGCTCCCTTACTATGACATGATCCGCTGGGCTTTGGATCATGTGGACCTGCCCACCAGAACAATTATGAATAGTCGGCGAGTAGCTATCGGAACTTTGCGGCCAGAGCATTTACAAGACATGTATAAGCTACCTTCCACATCTGAATATACATATGGTGCGGATTTCTTGGAAGAATTCAAGCAAAAAGAGTGCATTCAATACGACAAAACCATGCCTGGTTTAATCAAAGACTGGGTCTCGCGAGCCGTGAAATTCAGGGCAAATGAGCAGGGCATCTATTCTATTTCTTCTTTAGAGCCACAGTACAAGTATGTGGCCATGATGACATGTCGCCTGTTCGGGCGAGAAGATACCTCGCATTTCCATGTCTCTTGAATGTCTCTCATATTTTGAGTCGCTGAAGGTTTCTCATTCAATTGGGCAAAGATGCTCTCAGACAGCTTAGCCAACAGGGTCGTAGAGTATAGGGATAAAAAGGCAGGTGGGAAACCCGCAGCGTTTTACATGTTGGCATATATCATGGATGCGATATGTTCCATGACGCCTTTCCCCTTGATGAATTGGGCTTGGAATCCAACCCAAGAAAAACCAGTGCACGAATACCATGATAAATTATGGGAAAATAAAGTTGGAAAATTCCCATACGAGATTTTCAATTGGGTGATGGTGCCCCTGCACATCATTATTTTTTACCACCCGCCACCTCGCATATCGGATAGCGTTTCAACAGGTCTGAGTGGCGTCGTAGATTGGTATGTAGAAGCAGAGTTCT
>SNQJ01S0212969.1:0-15771 GCA_010110895.2 Picea sitchensis | reverse complement strand
AAAGTGCAACTATTCAAATGAAAAGGCAAGCTCTTTCCTAAGACAACTAAGACTAGTGCCTAAGGTTGGGCAAGGGGTCAACTAATGTTTAAGGGAGATAGATTTTACAAGAGTTACACGAGATTACAAAGAATGAAAACTGGAACTAGATACAACTAGAAGAGACAATAATTATCTACAAATCTATGAGTGCTAAAGATACAACGATTATACAATGATACAATTATTGACAAGGAAATGAACAAGCACTAACTTGATTAATTGATTGTGCAGGAAATAAAGATTGCTTCAAATGAAAAGATCACTCCAACACATCAAGCCTGTATACCCAACAATAGAGTGCCTCCAAAGGATGCGCAACTCTAAGTGGCTGCTTCAATGGCAAACACAAATAGACAACACAAACCCAAACAATGAAGTTGCCTCCAAAGTATGCGCAACTTGAAGGGGTTAATCCAACAGAACTTAAAACTGAAAATTAAAATGCTCAAAAGAAAGCCTCCAAGGGCAAGGGCGCAACTCTAGATCAACTAGTTAACATCCACTAAACTGAAATAAGATTGCATGAATGTAAATGGAAAGTAGAGTGCTTGCAAGATTAATTAAGTGTTAATGATCTGAAATCGGATCTAGAAGCCTGACAGGGTTTAAAAATGCTCAAAAATGAAAGTGCTCGGAATGCGACGAAACCAGCGCCATTGCGTCCGTCTCGTCTTCCTAATTCTGGCGGTATATTTACTTCGTCAAACGGGCTCTGTATGCGAAAGTTATCACGTTTTGATCGAAAGCCCAAACAGGTAAAAAGTCAAAGGTCAACTGGTCAAAAAGTCAATTCCGATGTCAGCATGACATCAACATGCTGACTGTGCAGGAGATGACGTGGCACTCTCTGGCTGATGGTGATTGGGCAGGTTCGCTGACAGGGCAGACATGTGGCAGGCAACTGGACCAGTCAATGGTTGACAAGTGGCATTTGTCCGTCGAATGGGAAGGTGCCACGTGGCCCAGTCATGGGCAACCACGTGGCACCCAGTCATCAATCCAAGTGGCAGGTTTCAAAAGTTTATTTGGAGTCCATGGGGGTCGATCCCATGATCTCTTGGACCAGTCCAAATCCTTAACAAATGACCAAATGCCAATGCACCATACGTGTTCCTTGTTATATGCATCCACAAATTTTATTTTTAAAATGCAAACTATTGTATGGTGGCGGAAAGTGGGGCTGGGGCTAAGCCCCAGCCCATGGTTTCAACCCATGGTCTATACGACCAACCACCCAAAGGGGGCGCGGGCGCATAGAGCGCACGGATAAATTTGTTAGCCACGGGTCCTATGGTTGCGCCGAAAACCAGGAGCTAACGCCGGAGAGGGGGCCAACGCATAGGCGCGTGGCCATATGGAGGCTCGATATGACCCGGAGCGCGCGCCTAGTGGGGGCTAATGCCAAATTTAAACTAAAAGTGGGTTTTTTTATAAAGTTTTTGGAATTTTATTGTTATTATGCCTGATATTATTGGATTTTCTCCATTTTTGGGAGATATTGGGCATTTTTGGAGCCCAAATTTTGGGAGGAAGTTGGAGATGAACAACCAACTTCAAATCTATATAAACCAGGCCTGTTTGAGGCCATGGAGGATAGTCAAGGACAGAAAAAGCAGAGTTATGCTGAAGGGAAGCCAAGCCAAAGCCATTTTTATGCAGGGAAGATATTGAGGAGCAGACACTGTCGGGTCATTTCTGGGAGCTTCGGACGTCCGTTTTGCGTGCCATTTTCTTTGCAGGGTTCTTGAGATCTGGATGAACATGACCAGATCAGTATTGTAGCCAATTGGCACTGCAACGATGTACTTTTGAGCTTTTGAACAGAAATAAAGAAACCTCCCCCACAGAGACAAAGGCCCAGAGACGTAGGCAAAAGTTGTGCCGAACTCCGTTATCAATCTGCGTGTTATGGTTTGCTGTCTATTATTTCATTTCAGATCTGCACATATGTATATGGCTGTCATAATTCCTCTTCTTCCCTCATTCTTTCATTAAGTTTTCTCAAATGGTTAATTAATGCATGCAAAATTAAAACTCAACCATAGTCATTAAAAGATCCTACGGATCAGTTAACCATAAAGAAATGTCAATGTAAGTGTCCCAAGGTTAAAGTGGATGACTTAGGATTATTAAGTTGCTAAATTATAATGTGAATCCTAAGCTAAGTAACAACCTCAAAACTCCCCCCGCTTGTACCAAATAGTTGCTGGGTGCTCAAGAAGTGAGGTAAACAAGGCCCCACCCTAGCTCCACATGTCAACCCAAGAAAAGAAGTACTCCCAGAAAGGATGCCAAGTGCTGTGAGATCGTCCCCGATCTAGAACCTTCCGTTGCTTCCTTACAGTTCTCGTTTAGATGGCAAAGTTGGGTTAGTAGTGAGTAACCTATTAAGTCTAGTTAATTTTAAGCCCTATGAGACTAAGGTAGATTAAATTAGTTTGTGTGTTGAGCAAGATGTGCTTGCTAAAGTGTTAAGTGGTTGAATGTAAAAGGAAAATGCTTGCAAGCTAAAAGGAAGTACTTTGAAATATCCCTGATCCTGCTGATCAAGATATTTGCTACTGATCTAATGTTCTGTCTCACAGATCTGATACACTGGGGGTTTCTGGATGCGTTTCAGTTGTGTGTTTGATATCTTTAAGGTTATTGCATGTGTATGTTGCGTATTTATGGTTTAAACAATATATAAAGTATGCATGCGGAAGTAAAGAACATCAACTTCCCAATAACATGTATTATGTGACTCAAGCATGGAAATACAATAACTACTGGAAATATAAAGTATAATCGTCAGCTAGATCTCATGGATCATCACTGGAATACAAGCAAATAGCATAAAAATACCCGTGATCAGAAGATGAAGGAAGATTTGATGCATGCACAGATAGATCGACAAAAATGTGGGAATTCGGAGAAGTACGGTAACCGTTACTAGCTAGAAAACTCGTTCGGAAGGATAGACTGTCGGAATGCGCTGGAAACTGCTTCAATAGAAGTGCCCTGGCGTCTAGACTAAAATGGATGAGTGCCGGATGTCAAATTTGGTCTCTGAGGCACTGGATCTGGACCCCTGGGGGGTTTGCGCACCTCCTGGGACAATGGATGCGCCCCAAATGATTCCACCAACGGAATCTGTTGCTATAGGACTCAAAACGATCGTCTCGCCAAATGCAACACTGGGTCGGAAGGGTTTCCCTAGATCTGCTCTGATGCTCCGTCTGCAACCTCAAATGTCCCGCCGGAAGCGTTGCGCCCTAAATGGCTGGATGATGCGCCTTGCAAGATTCTACCGTCAGAATCTGATGGAGAATGGCTCAATTTGAGCGACCTGGCTGGATCTCAACTGGTTCGGAAGGAAACTGCAATCTGAACTCGGACCTCGTGCAGCTCCCCAAACCCTCAAACTGACTTGCACCCTCACTGGCTGAGTTGCACACTCTGCACTGGATACTCCTGAATAGCACAGTTAAATACTTGGATGGTATCTCCGATGGGCTAGGGTGTGTCTCTCAACACGGAAACCAATCAATGGTGGTGGTTTCCTCCAGAAATCCACAAAACAGTAAGGTCGACTCTCTTCCTCCTTTGGGAACTCTCAACATCAAATCATAACAATGCATAATGAGGAATTAGGTCAAATTCCTCCCTTTATACCATTCCCAACCTAATTAACCATTGACCTCACTTAAGCTAGGCGCTTTTCCTCCTAAGGTGAATAATTAATTAATTAAGTCCCCCCTTTAGCACCTTTTCATTCTAATTCTTCGTTGACTTAGGCTTAAGTGACTTTTCCTAAGTTTTTGGCTTAATTCATCGTTTAGCCATAAATTCACCCTTATTTCTCCATCTTGTTCCCTGTTTGTGGTTGACTATAGTCTACGGGAACACATAGACTACTAAGTCACTCCTTGCTGGCCTACTCTTGGGAACGGGACATCACATACTTAACAAGTGTGTACAGCTTAAAATAGCATGATGTACTTGAAAACAAACTTGCAACAATTTAAAGTTTATGTTTGCCTTAAACCATGAAATTATACCATGCCCATGAGATTGCAAGACATTTAAATGAAATCACTTGTAAAGCGATGAACTTGAAACAAAATACTTGAATGAAATGTAACTTGCAAAGGAAAGGAAACTAAAAGAGCATCACAAAACTATCATGCCTCCATGGGCCTACACTAGCTTATGATCATTCCATGACTTATGATAAAACATTATTGAGCATAAATGAAACATCCATACTAGTCTAGCCTTATGATTTTGGGGGTTGGCAAAGCCAATCACACTCCAAGGTGTAGGCAAACAGTTGTAAATGAAAAGCTTGTAAACAAAATTAAATTAAGCAAACCACAAACAATGGCACAAGGTGGAGGCAAGCCTTCCTTTGTTGTGCCAAAGTGGGTTGATAGGAAACTAAGCTAAGAACAGAAAATAAATTGCATCAAAAGAGCCTTACGATTTAGGAAGGTTGGCCAAGCCCTTGGAAAATTGATTTTTAGCAGAAGTGCAAGCCCTTGGTTACTCTTTGGCGTCTTGCTTATGAAGATAATAGAAGAGAGAAGTGTTGGGGTATATGTACCCCAACTTAGGAGGCTGTAGTAGATGTTTTGAGGCTCCAAGAGGGTTGTTCCTCATCGTTTTCTGTCACAGACCTGCAAAAACCAGCGAGTGAAACTTGCGGGAAAACTACAGAAAAAACAACAAAAAACCTTGCAGAAATTTTCTGTTAATTTAAAACAGAAATATAAAACGAAATATTGCATTATTTGTAGTCGTGTTTGATCTATTTCAACATATAAAACTACCCATGTACTAAGAAATTACAACATAAAAACCAAAACCGAAATTGTGAAGGAAATAAGATAGGGTTAAATGAACAAGTTAACAACTTCCAAATCTGAAGTTGCTCCTCCTTAACCCCTTAAGCAACCTGCAAACAATGTGAGCAAAGCTACAAGATCATGCAAGAGGTAAGTAGATCCTAAATATCAACAAAATACTTTGAAGAAAATAAGAATACTACACTACTAAGATCTAGAGCAATACTACTTTAGCTCCATCCAAGCAAAGTACTTTGCTTGGATCTCCTACTCAATCTAGCAACTAGAAACTCAACAATGCATCAACACAAATCACCTCAATAAGCTCCAACCATACACCAAGAAGACTCCAAGTGCAAATGGTTCCTCCAAAGTTTCTTTTATTAAGATCAAACTTGAGCAAATACTTGCTTCAAGCTTTAGAAATGAGAGAGCAATGTGGGAGAGAGAGAGAATGGATGCGATTTGGGCAGAATAACAATACACTGAGAGAAGATCCCCAAATGAGGGTGAGAGAGCCTCTATTTATACTTGGGAAGACAAAGTTACCCTTCTTGGATGAGCTCCAAGTGTTAACACTCAAGCAAATGTGATCATCTCAAGAGGGGGCACATTTTTAGGGTTTTGGAGAGGTAAGGGGGATAGGTAATCCCCTTTTAGACCAGCTAACACTAAGGTTAGGCACTAGGGAGGGTGCAATAGGGGTTAGGGAGGTGTTCCCCCTTTAATTTTTGATTTGGGACATTGACTTCCTCAAGGGGGGCACAACTTCCCTAGGAGAATAACTTAAAATGAAGGTGGCTAGGTGGGAATGGGTTATGAGGGTGAGAAAGGAGTTAGGATAGGATAGCTAAGGTTTAATCATCATCTCCCACTCTCTCTTCAACCAATTAACCCAAAATTACAAAATTTGACATTTTGACTATGTCAATATAAGCAATTAAATTGTTGTTTTGGATTGACCAAGACTCCTCATGGACAAACACCTAGAAAAACTTGTCCAACTGAGATGAAACTTGGACCAAGGGTGTATGGGGTCTCATTCCATTCCTTTTGAGCACAAATACCCCTAGCAAAAGCCCAAGGACCTAGCTTTTACATTTTTCATCAAAATTTAATTAAAATTACCCAACTTAGGCAATTTTAATAAAGTAAAAAACCTATCTAGATTCGACAGAATTCCGCAAAATTTTAAGAGATGTCTCACATGGTCATTTACAACATTCCTAGACACTAGCTACCAGAGGGCTAAACCATTAGAACGCTTTTCACCACTTTGGAGGAATTATTTGTGGGAGTGTAAAACTCAAGGGAAATTAATAAGGCTGGTTAGGCCAAATTAATAACCAGAGGAAAAAAAACACTCAGTGAAAGGGACTCCTCTAATGATGAAGTCCTAAGGAAACTGACCTAACTATGATCCATGTAGACCCATTACATTATTATTCCACGCAGGGGAGCGAAAATTCCATTACAAAAAGATGGTGCATATCTTCATGGTAAATGGAGTTGACCCCCTAGTTGAATAGGTGGTCAATAGGGTCTTTTAAGGATGTTATAAAACAACAAGTTTAGAGCACTCCAATGCTAGATTTAAACAATATAAACTCTTAGAGAAGACTTACTTTTATCCCTCTAAAAAATATCAGAAATTTACTTGCATAAAGGGACTCTTTTCCTATGCTAGATCTAGATTTTAAAGATAGAAATTTAGAAGTAAAAATCAGATCTATGCTATCACTTGCATGCATGAAAGGAACTAAATATTTTAACTTTGAAATCAGATCCAAACGTGCTTGCATATAATGTAATAAAGTAACCAAGAATATTTGAATTGAAGAGAAGGAGAAGAGAACAAGATTGTGCTTGGAATGTCTTGGGCAATGGAGTCCTTCTTGGTGAATTGAGGAGGGATCTTCTTCTAAGACTTAGAAGAGAGGAAGAATCAAGCTAGATGTTCCACTTCTCCAAGTTGAGGTATCTGTTACTTCAATCACTTGCAAACAAAAGGTTAGAAGATGGTACCACCTACAAAAGAGATCTCAACACACAATATGTTAAATCAAAGATATTGCATATAAAACCTCTTAAATAAATGAATAATAAGACTACTAATCAAATCAGCTTAGTAATCCTATCCTACTAAGTAATAGTACTCCTATAAGGCCAAATTAACCACAATAGAATGACAAACAAAATAGAGTAATATCACCTCATACAAATAAGCATCCACACACTTGGACTATGCACCAATTTGATCTCCAAAGTCTTCTTTTATTCCAATAAGCAAAGAGAATTACAATGATAGAGATATAAAAAGCTATTCTTCCCAAGCTCCAACTAGCTTAAGCAATGGGAGAATGCTCTTATTTATAATCAAGCATGAAGATGCCAAGAGGAGGAGGGCATGAAGATTTTCCAGGTCCTAACAAGCTGCCAACTAGGTTTGTCTTTGACCTCAAGTTGGCTCTAAGTTTCAACTGTCAAGCAAGGGTTTGCTTTTGTTTTATAACAACAAACTGTTCAGTAACTTCGTTCCTGTTCTGTTACGGTTACATAGGGCATGTAGTTTTGTCACAAGATGTTAGCACATGCATACCATAAGCTATATAACACACCTAGAGATCTTTTAGAGCTGAAATAATGTTGTTCTAAACACTATCATACATGAAAATGAACACATGTATTTTCGGTCAACATGACCCTGGATAAAACCCCCCGGGGAAAACCAATGTGGAATCTGAGTGTATAAATGTTGAGAAAAGAAGGTGGAATACAACAAGTACAATAAACAGATGAACCTGATACAATAACAGCTTGAACCAAGGTGAAACACAAGTCCAAATGAAGAAGATGCACCCTAGGATGGTGCGTCGTCCTCACAAGTTGCCAAAACCACTGAACTGAGGCTCTCTGCTAACTGGAAGCTCTGATGGAGAAACCCTCCCACAGTGCTTTGAATCTGTGCTATAGCTCTCCACTGCAACTGTCCCTAAGGCAAACTGACCTCTGCAAGTCCTCCCTGCTAGCTGTGTACCGTCCTCCTAGCAAGAACTAGCTCCACAAATAAATGAAGGACTAAGCTTGATGGCTACCACCATGAATGTGGGCGCCCAAGATTTCCTAACTTAATGCATCCAACCTCATCCTCATGCTCCTCTCCCAACTCTCTTGGTGAACATAACAAGGAATAATGAGCTCTCATTTTCCCTTGCGCCCTCCTTAAGGAAGCATAAGGAAACCTAAAATATGAGTGGATGAGATCATCCCATCTCATTCCTAATCAATGGTTGAGATCATCTCAAAAGAATCTCAACTCAAAACCCACTTTACTTAAGTTTCCATAGTTTCACTTTAGGTCCCTCAATTCACCCACAAAGTGAATTAATTGTCATTTTAGGCTAAAATGACCAAATTTCACTTTTGACATAAATTTCCTAAGTCAAAGTGAAATTATACATAAAGTACATGGTACATGGTACAAAATACTTCTCACATGTGTTTAGAAGCTCAGAAACACAAGGGGACCACTTTCCAAGGTACCCAAATCTCAATAGGGCACACCACTTGGAGTGGGGGGGCACACCACTTGTGAGAAACAAGGCTCCCAAGTGTAGGTTCGAGTCCCACTTGTAAAGGAGAGTGGAGGGAGGAGGTGACACATTGCTCAAGGGATTCACCTCACTCAACCATCCACCCTTTAACATCTGAAAAGAGAGGGTGCAAACCACTTGTCTCAAGAAAGGTGCGACTCACTTGGGAGAATCTTTTCCTCACCCATAGCTTGCCACCTTACCCCAAGTAACTCGCCCTTCATCCTTAATCATCTCCGTTTTGTCTCTTGGTCAATGGGTAAGTGAAAAACATGCCCCTGACAAGTTTGCTAAAAAATAGCATTGCTGATTTTTCTTGATTTTTTATGTCTCTTTTGGGTTTTATGAGTAAAATTGACTTTTAAGTGATTAAAATCACTAATTTCACTCACAAAAGTAGGTACTTAGGTAAAGTGGGTACTTAGGAAAACCAGTTCAAGGAGATTTTTATTATTGAGCTAGAGGAAATTTTTTTGAGTTTACAACAACAATATTATCAACATTAATTCACAACAACTTATCTGTATAAATTTGCACATGAACTCCTTGATTTTTGTGCCAAACCTAGTTGCCTCGATATCTGTGCAATTGTACGGACATGCACAACAGAAATGTAGCAGTACGACCCTCAAAGTTTGTGCCCAGACTTGATAGAGCAGTACAATCCTCAGCGGTACGAATTTCTTCAATAGAACATCTTGGAAATCGTGCCAAACTATAACATAACTGGCTGCCTCGATTTTCGTGCCCTTTCTTAGTTGTACGCACAACAATAAATGTAGTAGGGATTCCTCCTTCAGATGTTGTACAGACATAACTATTAAATTATGATATTCCTCTTGGATGCTTGCCTATCCCCTCCCCGGGATGCCTGCCAACCCACTCTTGTCGCTGCTCTCTTTCTTTAAGCTAAAAAAATCTCTTGGGATTTGTGCCTCTTCACCTTCCCTCTCTTCTCTCCTGAAAAAGTGCACCCTCTTCTCCACTAGAACTGCCTTTATGCATGATTGAATGTGTAACTGCCTTAACCCTTGGTCTTCCAAAGAGATGGATGGTCAAGATTAGATCTTGCCCTCTTGAGATCATTGGTTGTGACTTAATCTTTCGTTAAGGTCACCTACTTAAGTGATCCACACCCTCATAAAGTCACTTTTATACATTAAAAATTAAAAAGTTGAACTTGACTTTTTAAAATCACTTTATAAAAATATTTTATCAAGTCACTTTATAAAAATACTTTATAAAGTCACTAGGCATAAACCACCCACATATGATAATCATCATAATATCAAATTTTCTTAAATTTCTAATATAATGTTAATGGGATAATAACATAATTTCACTGGTAGTTAAAATTTTTCTGATTCAATATGTGGTAGTAATCATCGTAGCAGATAAGGTGGTCGTTTTTATTAGTATTGGTTTACTAGTGTCTTTCTTTTTGGTATTATTTTATAGAGGTTACTTTGAACTTTTAATTTTGGATGTTTGAGTTTTGTGCTTCGATCTGCCTATTTTTGTTCTTGTTTTCCTCTGTTGAGTTGCTAGTGGAGATGTGTTTGTTTTATGGTTGGTATTTTATGTTACTAAGTGTTGTGCACATTTGTAGTGAATTGAAGGATACAATAGTTGAGGCACAGTTACGGACTCGACATATTCCTCCTCACCTTCCCGTTCACAAGGCCGTTGAAAAGTACCAACAATCCAACAATCGATTGCTTATATTGGTACTATATGTTCTTTCCACTTTAATTTGTTTATAGTTGTTTGTCAATATTTGACTTATCTTCCATACAAGAAAGATAAGTCAAATCTTTGGATCATTCAACCTACTTTGATCTTATTTATGCTTTAGTTGCTTTACATAAGAGGTTACGATGTTCACAATATACACAACATTTTATAAATATTTTTATGTAAGTATAAGATGTATTTTTCAATATATATATATATATATATATTCTAGTTAATAGATATTGACACTTGAACGCCATATAAGGATGGAATTGAAATTCAATGGATTATAAAGATGAATGAAGTGTGCAATGAGAGGACTTGACATTTATTTTCCTTTGAAATCACATGAAATTAGTAGTATTACCTTATGATTGAGAAGAAAATTCATTTGTGTTATAAATGTGCATCTTAACCTTGCTTATTGAGTTATATGTTAGTAGTTATTCTATCACTGTAGGTTTGTGACCTCAGTAGCAAACCGTTAACCACATTCTCACCTTTAGAGCCATCTAGAGGAGGCGAGACACCACTCTTGGAAAGTCTTTTGTTGTTTTGACCACATTCTAAAGGTGTTTGACTCAGTTTCGAGGGCAACCTTGTTTTAGAGACTCAGAGACATTGGCATATTAGAGACTCTCATCATTTCTATTATGAGGCTCTACGAGTCTGTACTGGGTTGCCTCTACACAACGCATGGTTTGTTAGATTTTATCAGGACTACCATTAGGGTGAAGCAGGGAAGTTGTCTCTTGCCCACTTTGTTTACAATATACATAGATGAGTTGGAATTCTTTTTGTTGGAGTATATTCAGATGAGGGATGGTTGCCTCCTTCACCGTGTCTTGATCTCCATCATATTCTTCGTTAACGATGTGGTCCTCCTAACTTCTACTCCGGAGGGTCTTCAAAGATAGTGAGATGCCTTAACCATTTTTTGTAATCTTCGATAGTTGATGGTCAACCTTGGTAAAACCAAGGTTATGATCTTCAATGGCTTGAAGAGTGTCCTGTTAGATTTCCATTTCTACTTCCAGGGTGAGGAGATTTAGGTCACCACGGCTTACACTTATTTGCATGTTCAATTTTCTAGACCTTGGTTTAGTTTGAGATTGGCTCTCGAGCCTTGGATCAACAAGGGATATGGTTCCTTAGCCCTTCTGGAGTGACAATGTTTTCACCACAAGTTTTAGGACATTAATTCTAAGATGGAGCTTCTACACAATGTTGTCGCCTTTATACACACCTGGGTAACGTGGAAGAAATCTTCAATTCACTCGGTGTGTCTTTGGGGGCAAGTTAGAGTTAAGGTGTTGTCACCTAATCCTCAACTACTCCGTCTAGGCCAACTCCTAGCGAAGCCAAGGGGGGTAGTCCCTAAAAAAAATAATCTAAGGCTTAAAACTAAATGTAAGCAATTAGTGTTCTAGTAGTTTATTGAATAAAGACAACATATGAAGTAAATTTATTCTAACAACATATATCAATCAACCACCACAAGATACATAAGAAATACTTGCATAAAAGGATACTTGAGATAAAAAGATGCAAGTAAATTAATAAATGCTTCAAGATAAATAACAAGTGCTTGAGAAATAATAGATACTTGAAGCAAATGGCTTTGTAAGTAGTGTAAAGTGAGACTGATGCCTTAAAGGTATCGTGGGCAGTTGTAATTCGCGTATTTTATTAAATTGTCTTTATTGATAGTAGGTTAATGAGATAAGTTTTATTTGCAAGAAAATAAAGTGTTTGAAAACTAATCTAGATTTGGCTTCTAGAGAGGTTATCCCTTTAACTCAAAAATTTGCTGAGAACTTGTCGAAACCCAATGGTTTCACCAACAAGCCCACTAGGGGTGTCGGAGGTCCAACACTGAGGGGAACAAGCCCGAAGTATTGAGTGAAACTTCGCACACTCCTCCTAGGCGGTTCTTAAAGCCAAATAATAGTCCTCTTTTGAGATTTTTCTATTATTACTACTCCACACCGACCGACCCAGCGTGTATGAAACTTACTCTCAGAATATCGAGACAAGGTCGTAACTGGAAGGATCAGGAACAACACTGGGCGCTGATGGGAAATGTTTATTTTAAACAATAAAGCAAAGTACTGAAAGGGAAATGTTTTCTAATTACTAGTCTTCGCTGACCAGCCTCTTGCGAGGAGCTAAGGAGACAGTTTATTTCCAACTTTGAAATTGCATGAAGGGTAGTGAAGTAGGGTGTAGGGGGAGTGAAGTGAGGTGGAACTCAAGTGAGTGGGAGTGGGAGTGTGTGTGGCTTCCTTGGGATGTGCGCCAACTCTACAAGTGGGGATAAGTCCCTTCATTGGGATCTCCTCCATGCTTATGTCCCCTCAGTGAAGTCGCCTTACCCTTTGCTTAACTCGCCTAAGCCTTCAGTCAACTGGGGACAAGGAAAATACATGTTTATGAAATGTTCCCCAGTTTCCCTAAAAAATAAGGATTTAATTAAATTACCCCTTTTCAGTATTTTTCGAGTAAATTTCATTTTTTAGTGATAATAATCACTTTTTTGCCTCGAAAGAAGGGAAATAGTTGCTTACATGGCACTCTGGACTAGAAAACGACCATAAATATGGCATCTAACAATGTTTGATGCCATATTTTTACAACTTATTGACTTACAATTAAAAATTTCGATTTTTGCGGGAATTTTATTATTTCTCTAAAAATTAAAAAAACCTATCAAACCTAGCCGCAATTTCCATATGACTCAATTAATATGACCTTGTATGAACTCATATACATTTGGACACTAGACATTGGTTATACCATGCCAGGGTCTAACCAACAACACATGCTCCAACTTTTGAGTCAGTCTCTTGAGTGAAAAAACTTAGAAATTATTAATCGTCCACAAAGGCAAGCAAAAAATTATTTACAAGTGAAAAAAAACACTCTACAGTACATGCTCGTACCTAGGTCTTAGGTGACGAATAGCCTTTTACAATATTTCATTCKCAGGTCATTTATTACAATGATGGAAATGCGGAAAAAGGTGGTCTTTTTAAAGAYCGACTGAACTCTGAACTCTGACATATGAGCATCTGACTGCTCAATCTTTGGTGGCTCATCAGGAAATCCAGCTAGYGCAAACTGGTGGATAACATTGGCTCCATATGGGGATGTGTGGTTGATCTTTACATATGAAGGAGACCATGCGAGAATTCAGAATCAAGTGACCTGCATCATGGACGCCTCGTCAACAATCATATCCATATGAAAACCAAAAATACACATAATTTGCAATTATAAAATACAAGTACATATGATACGACAAAACATTTAATATACATGTGAATATAGTACAGAAAACAGTAATAATGTACAGAAAAACAAAGCATAATGTACAAAGGATAAGGGTTAGAGAGTATGATACAGAAGATGCCCCCATGTACATCAGATGACTTCGGTGAATAACAACTTGAGAAGTTGGCCGTTGACTGGAAGAGCCAACTTCTCAACATCCAACCTGCTGAAGAAAAAGACAAGACACCCTATTGGGCTAGTATCCATAAGGAAAGGAAAGTCTCCAAAGGGTATCATCCAAGCCATGTAAAACAAGGTGATGTGGATAAGGGATGCCGGACATACGGGTAGAGTGAGAGACAGGGATGCATGATATTACCTGTGGGTGCCTTTGTAGAAGGCGAGTTGTACCTGTCATGGATGCAGAGCTTTCTTGCTTCTATTCTTTCTTTTCTTTATTTGTTTTTTATTTTTTTTTATTTCATGCACTAACTAGAGGACACTGCCTTGGCGTGGTGACCAGAGCTGACAGTGTTACCCACAAACACTTTCACAGAGATGATAAGGTTGGCTCGTGATGAGACCCCCTTTCCCTTGGCCATGCAACCAAATGTCACTGCCCTGGCCTGGTAACCAGATAGTGGCAATGTCATGCTGCTAGGTACCCATGAACATAATAGGCTGGCTCATGATGAGACCCCCTATCCTCTTGGCTAGGTCTTGTTTTGTTATTTGTCTTCGGGTCCCTCTTGTTTCTTGCTGAGAGGCTTTTTATTGCCTTCTCGGGGATCCCTAGGCGAGGCATCTCTAGGTTTCATTTTTATGGCTTTTATCTTTTACCAGTTGCTTTTACCTTCTGGGCCTTTAGCGCCTTCTTCCCACGAGATAAGGTGCAACCCCACAAACAGATCATCCTAATGCCCGGACTAGGGGAATGGGATAGATGAGCAGGAGATAAGATGAAAAAGTGATGATATGATGGGAGCGGACGATGGCTCTTCAGAAGTCCCCCCGGTGACAAACCAAAACCTATGGGTACAGGCTTGCAAGAAGAGGATCACACACCAACAAATCTTGGTATTACACCAAGATCTACCTGATCAAGGACCAGGTTGCCCCAGAACATATTTGGGGTCTTATCCACCAAGGTACAAGACCAAGGATCAACCCATGCTTTAGGCATGGGTACTCTAGAACACATCCAGGGGCCCTAGACATATCTAGGGATTTAAACTGCTTGGTCTCAGACCAAGAACCCCAGTCTTCTGCTGGGGGCCCTCACAAGGGTCTTTACTGCTTGGTCCTAGACCAAGAACCCCAATTATCTACTAGGGCCCCTCACAAGGGTCTTTTGGCATGGCTCTAACTGCTTGGTCCCAGTCCAAGAACCCCAGGAATGTACTGGGGGCCTTAGTCCACAACTAGGGTCTAAACCATCCTCTAGGGAGAATGGCTCTTGCAGCTGCAATAAATTCAACACTCCCTCTCAGCAACACCAAGCTTGTCACGAAAGTACACAAACTTTGTCAAGGACAGTGGCTTGGTCAAAATATCCGTCGTCTGTTCTGCCTTCGGAACATACTGAATACCGAGAATGTTCTTCTGCACCATGTCCCAGACATAGTGATATCTCATCTTAATGTGTTTCGATATGTCGTGAAACACCAGATTCTTGGAGAGCTTTATACAACTCTGGTTTTTGCAGTGAATGATTGTTGGTTCTAGTTCTGTACTGAACAAGTCTGAAAGTAGCTTCCTAAGCAACACTGCTTCTCTGCTAGCAACACTTGCAGTAGTGAATTCTGTTTCTGCAGTGCTCTGGGCTATGGAGCCTTGTTTCCTACTCGACCAGGAGATCATTGCTAAACCCAAACTGAAACAATATCCGAATGTGCTCTTCCGATCCACTCTACTACCCATCCAATCTAAATCTGTAAATCCATGAAGCATTACACCTCCATTGGAAGTTTATCTGAGACCAAAAGCTAAAGTTCCCCGAACATATCTCAAAATATGCCTAACAACAACCAAATGTATATGCTTTGGTTCACACATGAACTGACGGAGGACACTTATTGCGTAACAAATGTCCGGTGTAGTATGTATGAGGTACATCAATGACCCAATGATCTGTCGATATAAGGTGGGGTCTTCTGGATTTGTACCTGTAACCTGATCTTGTAGCTTCTTTAGATTAGAGATCATTGGAGTGGTCATGGACTTGCAGTCCATCATGTCAAATCTGTGGAGCACATCAATTGCATATTTATTCTGTGAGAGAAAGATCTCACCTGGTTTCTGCC
>SNQJ01S0212966.1:0-15772 GCA_010110895.2 Picea sitchensis | reverse complement strand
TAACCAATTCTAGCGAAGGTTGTAACAAAAGAACTAAAATGGAAGCCCGTGGGGTTTGACCCCGAGACCTCCTCATATCTAGCGCCCTAACTTTAGCGCCATAGCCAATCTGCCTAAACCGTCCCATTGAAATATCTATCCATTGACTTTATATTAAAGTCGATTTTCCTCCAGCCACTAGGGGAGAGGTGCGGTCGTACATCCACGGGCATGGATTTCGAGACAAATGTTTTCATTATTTCAGATTGCAGCAGGCATGAAAACCAAGACAAAATTTCTCTTGGACCTGGGAGTGCCAGAGTTGGATTGAAGCATTGAGTTAGTCATTTTTAGGTAATTCAACACCACGAATCCAATGGTGATGTTTTTTTTATGATCTGAGCATTATTTCTGTAGCCTGATTTCAGAATGAGGTATATTCATGTATTTTCCAAATTCTTTTGCCGAGTTGATGAAAGAGAATACTCATTTGAGAGTAGGATCCGGAGACATAGTTCACCAGGGATGAAATCCATCATCAAGTTTTTGTGTTCAGATTTGATTCTTATGTCTCTTCATTTCTAAGTTTTCCCTTCTTTAACAGTGCACTTTAATTTATGCTCATTTAATACAATTATTTATAAGTCACGATGAAAAGATCCCGGATCATGTTGGTATCAGAGCAGTCACCTTTGAATTGAATTGTTGAGTGTGAATTCTTACTAGGGCCAAGCATAAACTGTTGGATCATGTTGTCATTGATGCCAATGGTTTGATTGATTGATGTCAAGTGATTGATTGATGTCAAGTGATTGATTGATTTCAAAGGATTGATTGATTGATGATTTATGTAATATATCCACGGGCATGGATTTTGAGAAAAGTAAGCCATTATTTCAGACAGCAGCATGAAAACCGAGACATAATTATTCTTGGGATTGGGAGTGCCAGAGTTGGATTGAAGCATTGAGTTAGTCATTTTAGGTAGTAATTCAACACCACTTAATCCAATGGTGATGTTTTTTTATGATCCGGCATTTATTTCAGAGTCTCGACAACGAGTTATATTCATGTATTTTCCAAATCTTTGCCGAGTTGATGAAAGAGAATACTCATTTGAGAGTAGGATCCGAAGACATAGTCTTCACTGTGGATGAAAATCCATCATCAAGTTTTTGTAAGTTCAGATTTGATTCTTATGTCTCTTCATTTCTAAGTTTTCCCTTCCTTAACAAAGGTAATCTCTAATTTATGCTCATTTACTACCATTATATGTCACTTCGATGAAAAGATCTTATCATGTTGGTATCAGAGTAGTCACCTTTGAATTGAATTGTTGAGTGTGAATCTTACTAGGGCCAAGCATAAACTGTTGGATCATGTTGTCATTGGATGCCAATGTGGTTTGATTGATTGATGTCAAGGGATTGATTGATGTCAAGTGATTTCGATTGATTTCAAAGGATTGATTGATTGATGATTTATGTAATATAATATGTATTGTCCTTGATGAGAATGCATGATGAAGATGGATCAATGAGTTGTCATTGATAGGAAGTCATGGATCGATGTGGTCCATTGGTATAAGCGATGCATTGTTGGAAAAATGTATGATGACTCCATTATTGATAAGGTGCAAAATGGGATGAACTCCAAAGTGGTCCCTCTTATGGTGAAAGTTCTCATCCGAAGACGCTTATGGGATTGAGTTATCCTAGAAGAATGGTTGAGGACCCATGCTCATTATTGTCTTATCATGATTGATAAGGTGTACAAACGGATGAACTCCAGTATCCCCTCTTATGGTGAAAGTTCTCAATGGAAGACGCTTTATGGGATTGAGTTATCCTAGAAGAAAGGTCACTGAGGACCCATGCTTGTATGAGGAATAACGAGATGAAGATCAAGGAAATTGTTGCTGAAACTATCCTAGATGGATAGCGCTTTCCATGCCATTTCTGGTGGTGGCTGTGGAATGTCACATAACTTCTATTGGTTTGAGAGTTATGGCCCTAATGTAAGATGAAGGACCCTCACATGAAGGCTTGAAGCTCCCCAAAGTCAAAGAAGCCAAAGGACCTAAAAGAAGAAATGATAAAATACAGACAAAATCAAGAAGGAATATTTATGGAAAGTGGTTAACCCTAAAATAAGGAAAATAGGTTAAGGACCTAGAAATGGGTTAATATTATTTATCCAAGGTGGATTATTTAAATAATCAAGAGAAGTGACAAAATCAAGAAATGATAAAGTAAGGTGACAAAATCAAGAAGGAATATTTATGGAAAGTGGTTAACCTAAAAATAAGGAAAATAGGTTAAGGACCCACAAATGGTTAATATTATTTCAATAATAATTTTAAATTAAAGAAATTAGAAGTGGACCCAACCCCAAAATAAGGAAAGTGGGGCCAAGTGACCTAGAAGATAAGTTAAGGAAGCCACTTGAGAGTATAAATAAGAGGTGCGCCTCCCATTTGAATCACACTTGAGCATATTACCATCTATAGGTGTCTGAGGTTTCAAAATGATATCTAAGCCTAAGTTCCGAGGAAAGTGAAGAAAAGAATAAAAATGCAAGAAGGATAAATTCTTTTGATGGTGCTTTCTAAGGTATTAGTTATTTTCAGGTCATCTCACCATTTTTTACAAAAATTACAATGATTCATCCACATTTCTATTCAAGTGAGACAACACATCCAAGTATCTCTTGGTTCAAATTCCTTTTAATTCATTGTATCTGGGAGTTAGACTCGTGGAAAAATAGTTTGTGGCCAATCCTAAACTAGTCAAAATCAGGTGTTTCGGGTAAAAACGTCATAACGTCTTCATAACAGATCCAAATTTAAAGAGAACGTTTTGGTTAGGCAGCCAGTCTTCAGTATGTTTTTTAACAGTTTCCAATCAATTCCATCAACATTTTGTGGGCACTTCTTACAAGGTTCCTAGAATAAGCCAGAATTCAAGGTATGTCATTTTTGCTATAACTCCTTTTTCTGAGAGGTTCCAAGTAGTTCCACTTGGGAGAATTGCAAAAAATTGGAAGAACATTGTGTATCAGTTTCAGATTCATATCGCTACAGTTCAAAGTTATGATTACTTAAAGGTAGGGTTGTTGGACTAATCCAAAAAACTAGGCATGGAGACTAAAGAAAAGTTTGATGAAAATGTTATTTCTTGTTGTTAAATTGTAATTTAGTTTCAAGAAATGTGATCAGAAACACCAGGTCTATTACACAGAGCTTGCCAAATCAGATTTTGATGATGAAATTGATGAGGGCTTTCTATTGAGGTACATGTTGAGTACACATGGTTGAGACAAGTAGCTGATGAGTTGCCACATACATGAGGTGGTATGCTGATGATGTTGTTATTATTGATGAGTCATTGTTGATGAGTGGTTGACACATGATTGGTATATACTCTAGTACATGGTTAATGCACTTCATGGAACAAAGTTGATTACGGTGCTTGTTTGGCACAGTTGGTGGCATGGTTACGCCTTGTTTATGGTACAAATTGATATATGTTGAGGATTGTTGCCTTAACTTCGCTTGATGCTGAGAATGCAAGATGATTCTTGCATTACAGAGCTGGTGCTCTTGTAAAGTTGTAATTCTATTCAGTTGTGGATGATAAACCCCAAGGATTGTGTCCATAATAAAAAAGAAAACCTGCATATACATCTTGTGTTCTTGTGTTCATTGTGGTGATGAATTGTTGATATTGAGCATTTATATCTTGCTGGATATTTCTTTCACATCTAACCTACATAAATGAAACAATGGTAAATGAATAAACGTTGAATGCTAATTGATGATTTTGTGCAAGAGGGAAGTTTGGGAAGAGCCCACACTCATTCACCCTCCCCTCTAAGTGTGGTAGGTGTGTCCAACAATTGGTATCGTGAGCGTCTTCACTACAAGCCTCCTAAATAATTTTGAAGGATATCCATAGACACACAAATGGATGATGAAGTTCCAATCCTTGATGAGGGAAAACTATTCTATCCTTGGAGAATAGAGATGAGTGTATTTGAAGACAATGGAGTAGCTATTTGGAAGGCAAACATCAATGGATATGTTCCGTTGAAGAACAAGTCAAAGCCTGTAGCTCAAAGGGAAGGAAAGAAGAATGATGCATTGGATCTCAAGACAATTCTTAGTTGACTCTCAAGCCCCATCAAAGAGAGCATGGGACAATGCACTTCCACCAAGGATCTACAACAAAGCTTAGAGGAGACATATCAAAGAAAGGAAGAGAAAAAGAAATTGAAGACACTCCATCAAGATGATCAAAGGTAAAGAATCATCAAAACTTCTTGAATCTACTATTTCAAAATGATCTTTAAAACATTTCAAATGAAGATAAGAATCAAGTGATAATAGCACAAAGGTAGATCTTGAAGACATTTCAAAATAAAAAGAAAAGAAGTATGTGTTGATATTGGCAAAAGGAAGATCAAGGGATATTTCAAATGAAGGTAAAGAACACTCTAAATCCCTTGAATGCAATGATGATGATGATGAATTTTTCTCTACAAGAAGAAGAATATGTAGATATAGTTTGGTGTAAAGTTTGATAGCATTTATCCCATGAAAAGAATAGAAGGAAATTCATTAAACTTCCAAAAGGAAATTAAAGAGGATTATACATGGCAGAGTGGATCATTTCCTTTATACACACTATAACTATCTTTCGGATAACACCAAGAAGTTTCTTAGGAGGAGTCAAAGGCACATCTTTGGAAGTTAAAGGGAATGCTCAAAGAACAAGAAGAGAGTTCTAAATTAGAAGAAAAGGAAGAAGAGATCACAAGACTAAAGAATGGAAAAGAAGACATGAATATAGATGATGAGATTAGTAAAGCCTTTGAACCATTGTCCATCTCAAGACAAATTGAAGAAGCCAAAAGAATAGAGGAACTATTGGAAGATTCAAGATTCAAATGAAAAGGAAGAGTTCGTTGTAAGTTAGAAGTTGAAATTGTTGGACCTTAGAAATAAGGTGGAAAATTCAAACAAATTCCTTGAATAGCCTACTAATCTTGATGAGATCTTGAAAGTCAAAGATCATCATGTGATAAATCAAGTCTGGATACAAAGGAGAAGATACACATACGGGGCTAAACACCTCAAAGAAGCATGAGATAAATATATCAAAGAAGGAAGACAATGTTGCAAAGCAAACCATCTACACAAGGAAAAGAAAAATTTCCAAAAGAATAAAGCAAGGAAGACATCAAGAAGCTATTCTTGGGACACCAAAGCAAAGGCATGGCATTTTCATGGGCATTGCTATTCATGTAACTGATATGGTCACAAAGATTTTGAAATGCAGATTCCATGAAAGAAGATATAATGGAAGAATCTATACACCACAAGATGCCAAGCACGTGGGATTAAATGACATATTTTTTTGTTCATTGTAACTCTATGATGCCACATTGTAGTGGATTTGACCACAAATCCCAGGAGTTTTCGAACACAAGAAGAAAGTCCATTATGAGGACTCAACATAGCATGGCCAGAAGAAGGAATGAAGTAAGAAAGGGGAGACACTTTGAAAAAATATGGATACTCGGAGCTCAAGTTCCAAAGAGAAGGGTCATACGTATGGGTGAAGAAGACAGCAGCCAGATCGTAATGAAAGATTAAAGGAAGTTCAAATGTGCCATTTACTAAGGCACATGCAGTAACCGTAGAACTTCTGTTGAGATCCGGGTATTGGTTTTGTACAAAATATACCGTTGGAAAGATAATTTAATGAGGAAGGCATTGGAATAAGTTTCAAGAGGTGGAATTGGTTATATCTCTCTTAGAAATTGAAATAAAAATCATCTATGTTTTCATGGTCTGCTAATAAATTTTCTTGGAACCTCAACTTCCCAAGCTTATAACTAGATATCCAAAACTTCAAATTGTGCTAATAAGGACTCATTGGAAAGCTTAGATGATGAAAATTGCATCTAGAATTTTTTCCACGGCTGAAAGGTCAAATATATTGCTCAGAAAATTAAAAAACAATCCACTTTTGTTAAAGGAAATCAACTTGAAAACTTGGAAAATAAAGTTTATTAAAGGAATAAGTGGGCCCCACTTGGGCACACACAATTCTTTCAATGATAAAAATAATGAGAACCAATAAAGTAAAACTAAAATTAAGCTACTCCAAAAAGGAACCATGGAAAGTTGTAGAGAGACAAACCCTAACTACTTCAAGAGCATTGGCAATATATTTTTAAAAGGAAACATAACGCATCACCAAGAGGTTCAATGTGAAGTTTCTACAATGGTGAAGATTCTACAAGAAACAAACCTCTATATTTCCAAGATTTGGTGGATTGGCCTGCTAAAACTTGTCTCTATACATCTTCTTCTTTTCTATTTATTTCCATCAAATCTTCCATGAATGTATGGAAACCATGAAGATTTGGGTCTGAGCAGTTCTTTCTCTAGAAATATTAAGTCATCTTGTAATGTTTCAGGTCGAAAGGAGCTGCAACCCCCACTTGCAAAAAAAAAAAAAAAGTAGATGTGGTTTATTTTAGTGCATGTGATTGTCATTGGAATATTTTGAGCAAGGATGATTTTAGTTTTCTCCGCACACCATTGAACTTGTCATAATCGATATTGTTATAATTTCCCCAAATAACTATTTTGGGTATTACATTAGTGATTTCTTAGAATTGAGTTGAAAGAATGTGATATCAAATGTATTTCCTATCAAAATATGTTTTAAGTAATACTGAAGTTGTCATTTAAATTTCTTTGAAGACTTGTCCATTTATTCATCTTGCAAAAGTCATAGCAAACTCCAAGTTTAGTTTATCTTACAAGAAATAAATAATGTTTGTTGAAAGCAGACTCCAAAAACCTTGTAGACACAAATATCTATTGACACACTTTATCCCATTCTTTCCAATATATGAATTACGTATATATTTGTATATCTGTATATAAGGGTTGTACATTGTATATACAATCTTTCTTAAAAGATATTTTGGTTTCTCTTTAGTATTCACACTTTACATTCATTAGAGAACCATATAAATAATCTTCCAACATTTCAGCCAAAGAGGAGTACCCACCTATACAAAAACGGTGAGGGGTATTTTATCTCCGTGAGGTTGTTGTTTGGATCTTGTCCAATCCGAACATCAATAGGATGATAAGTGAGAAGTTTAATGGTGAGAGCATTTTGATAAGCTCAGTCAATCATGACTGGAAGCGGGGAAGATCAATTGTTTTGGAGATGTGGTATATGCTCAATAAATCAATGTTATGCATCCAGATGTTTTCGCCTCGGAGATCTCTATAAGGAAAACACCTTCTAGAAAATGTTTTTGCGGAGGTTTTTAGTGTTACAAAATATGGAAAAATTTCAAAACAAACTCGCTACACCCTCCTCATTGGACTGTGGAAATTATGTTAATAATAGATATCACAGTGAAGGAAATACTAACTATTTCAATTATAAGAAGAGGACTATGAATGTTTCTGCAAATTATGTAACGAAACAAACCTAAAGAAATCAAGGAGAATTTGAAAGTAGGAGAATTTGAGGAACATCATATATACCCTATCTAAATGACAAGTCCAAGGATTGAACCAGAAAAATAGAGGAGGCATCCAAACTGTTAAGATCAAATAAAATTAGAGTAGTCAGGCAAAGGAATAATGAACCTGAGCATTGATAAGCCTATGTGCGCAAAGATGACTATGCATTGATAAACTTCTATAGAGTTATGTGTGTCTACCCTAAAAATGAAGGAAAGAGGAAGGAGATCAAAGAAGTGTCGAAGCAATGAAATGGATGAGCCCTAAATTGGACATTTACCATGAAGAAAACCATGTTCTTGAGTCAGAGGACATCACAACCATTGATTTTTCATAGCGAACAAATATGGATTGTTGATCGAAGCATGCAAGGTGATATGAAGTCTGACGATGAAGGAGACTTCAAGTAAGTAGAAGTCATTGATATATAATAGTGGTTTCGAGAGAGAATGTGGATCATTAATTGGAGGGAAATACCATTGAAGTATTTGATAGTGAGGGTGTATTGAGACTCCGATGTAGAAACTCTAAATCAATAGGAACTGTTGATCTACTAAAGGACCGAAGAACTGAGAATAGTGGTCATTGGTGGCACATTTAAGTCATTAGAGTGATCAAGTGCAATGATGACTGTTAATATATCATAGAGTGGTCTTGGAATAGCTTAGAATATTCATTAGAGTGAGAGCCATTGAAGTGGGTTGTGATACTTGAGAATGGAGTCCAATGATGAGAAGGTCTGAGTACCATATGTCCATCGAGGGATCCACCTCAACTTTTGGATCTATGATGATCCATTTCAAGAAATAATAGTAATATGTTGTGACTTATTAGCGGTCAGAGTGACGAGGATGCCAACGTGGTAACCAAAGTGTTCCAAGGGTGATGCGTGTAATCTTTTGATTGTGACAGACAAAATTTATTTCTATGGTTCTTGAAGGAGACATGTGGCAATAGTCATCTAAGGTTGTCTAGTCGTTGGAGTTTATTAATAGAGACTTTGTTGTATTGGAACTCCAATTTCTTTTGGTCTCAATGACAATAAAAGCTAAGGAAAGCTTCAACAATTCAATAATGAATATTGATCGGAGGAGAAGACCGATAGTGGATGCAAAAATGGAATGTTGACAAGATTTCAACTTGATCAATGGTGGATATTAAAATCCTTAATCATATCAACGACTTAGAATTTATCATAGTGGTCCCAGTTTCACCAGAGTTTGATATATCATTGGAAAAATTTAATTCCATGTGTGTCGATACTCCACGATCGCCACCGATGCGCTAGTGCATGATCATAACCAATGATGATGCTATAAAACCTGGTTGTAATACTCTCATTTCCCCTAGCTTGTAATTAATCATATGTTTAATGAGGACATGCCATGCAAAAATATATAAATTCTATTATTGTTTAATTGTAACCTGCCAATAACTCCGACTCTCTAGGGGTGGAGCCTTGAGTACTTTCCATGATACCACTAGAGGAAAGAGGACTAAATATAGAGAGGTGGGGTCTAACACATAACATGACCCAATCCGGCCTTTTAAAAAATATTTGATTTTAAAAAAATATTAACAGTTGTTTCCCATTACCCTGATTTCAAGTACAAATCAAGTTAATGGAAGGCCAGGTTGGACAACCAACCACCCAAAATGAATCCAAGTGAGTATCAGGTTATGAAAACATAAGTTTTCAACTACATGTACAATAGAGTACCAATTATGTAGCTCATATTGACCCCATGGGTTCCTTCTAATAGAGGGAAAAGTGCATGGGTCAAGAACCTTTTGGGTGTGTGTGTGCATGCAAGAGACAAAAAAAAATAGATGGGGAACCTGCCCAAGACATTACGTGCAAGGAGATGCATTCTTGGTTGTGGATCCGGACATTCTCTTGATTCAGAGGGTCTTTGTTTTCAGTCATTTTATACCCCATGAAGAATGTACACCCCTCCATGCAGGGGGGTATTTCCCCCCCTGTGGGTTTTGAGGTAAAGTGGGCCCCCTGTGGGGGTTTTGGGGTGAAGCCTTAGAAGGAAAAATTGCCTTGTAAATGTATATTGCATTTTCATAGTAACATGGACCATTCATTATATAAGGTCGTGATATCCTGAATGGTAGAAGCTATGTTAGGCTCTTTTCCCTAGAATGAAACCCCATTTTATGAGGGAATTTTATTACAACAATGTATGATTGTGAATATTGTAATCTGAGAGATGAGACTGTGAGATAAATAAGAGGAAATTACAACTAGTGTGTTGTAGGTTATATACCTTCATTTTGCCGGATAATAAAAAGGAAGGACCTCGGTAATTTCTCCGTGGACATAGCCCATATCAAGAATCACATATATATGTGTCTTTATTATATTATTTATCTTCCTGGTTTTATTTTATTACTTTGTTCTCATGTTTTTCTAACAACCTGGGTATCAAAGAAAAATGTAACTTACAGAAAAAGAGGGTTCCCGGTTCGAGTGAGAGTGGGACAATGAATAAAGATGTAAAGTTTAGGGTTGAGAAATTTAACGCCCAAAACTACCAATTATGGAAGATGCATGAATATTATTTATATTTGAAGGATATATTCCATACCTTATCACGGAATAGAAAGAAGACAAATCTAAAATGAAGGATGAATGAGAGACTCTTTTGGACAAAGGCACCTAGGAATGATACAATTGAGCTTGACAACGTCGATGGATTTTTATATTTCAAAAGAAAAGACAACGTAAGGAGTTGATGGATGCATTGATGTTCATATGAAAAACCCCTGTCCAATAATAATAATAAGGTATTTATAATGAAGACATATTTAATATGAAGATGTCGGTTGGTTTGTTGCAGATCATTTAAAATGAATTTAATATAGTTACTAATTAGCTAAGTTCTATAAAAGTGGATCCTTCTGCTGATGAGTTTATGGATCTCTTAACATTGTTCTCATTTCTAGAAAGATGGAATGGATTGGTCATGAGCACAAGTAACTCGTCTCCTCGGGTTCAAAACACTCTAAAATTCTGATGATGTTTTGTATATCCTCTCATGCAGGAAATGCATTTAAAAGCACACAAGTGAGACATCGTAATGCATTAAACATGGAGAATAGCGGAAAACAAAAGGATAGAGGAAAAGTCTAAGGGAACTATGGGAATTATAGGAAGGGTAGATCCTAATCGATATTTGGAAATATAGAGTGATGGAATCGTGGGAAGAAAGGACATCCAAGAAAGACTGTAGGATCCCAAAGGAACAAAGAGATGGACAATAGGAGAAAAAATCAAGAAGCAAATGTAACAGTGATGTGTTACAATATGATTTGATTCTTTCTCTAGAAAATATTTCTGATTCTTCAAGAGTAGATTTAAAAGATTCATTTCATGCCACACCCCTATAGAAACATTTTCATATTATGTTCAAGGTGATTTTGGATAGGTTCATTTGGATGATGATGCAACATGAAAAATTATTGTTCGGAAAGCAAATAAAATCAAAATAATGGAAACCAAAGCATGTTGAAAAGAGGTAAGATGTTCCATATATATGAAAAATATGATTTCAACAGACATTTGAAAGGAAGGTTGTATACCATCTATTTACAGAGCATGGAAGGTCACCAAAGATCATTGGTGATAAAAAAAGGAGAGAAGGTAGGTAAGCATTGTATTTATTTACTAGTAATATGGATTCTTCTATATCTTTAGATTCTGCCAAGAGTGGATACAACACTTTGTAACCATAGGCTTAGACACAAGCAGGTGAAAGGGAGGAGCCGAATTTTGGCCGCATTCTTAGCAGCTTGATGGATTTTTGTGAGCATTGTGTTTATGGAAAAAAAAAAGAGTAAGATTTAGCTACTAAAAGAAAAGAAGAAAAGGTTAGAACTTGTTCATACATATGTATCGGGACTAGCTTGTTCATACATCATATCTTGGCATATCTCATTATTATGTTACATTTATTGATGATGTACCAGAAAAACTTGGGTTTATTGCATTCGAAAAATATGATGTTTTTGATACTTCTAAGAAGTGGAAAGCTTTAGTTGAAAATGAAACAGGAAAAAGGTTGAAGTGTCTCGATCATAAAATGAGTTGAATATTGCAGCAAGGAGTTTGATTATTACCGCTCATACCATGGGATTCATAGAAAGTTTGATTCAACAGCATTCTCGAATGACTTATGGTTGAGTTTTATTTTGCATGCATTAATTAACCATTGAGAAACTTAGTGGAAGGAATGAGGAAAGAAGAGGAATTATAACAACCATATACATATGTGTAGATCTGAAATGCAATGAAAGACAACAAAACCATAACACGAGTTGATAACGGAGTTCGCACAACTTTGCCTACGCCTTCCGCTTTTCTCTGTGGGGAGGCTTCTTTATTTTGCCTGTGCTCAATAGTACATCACTGCAATGCCAAATGAAGGCGACTGATCTGGTCATGTTCGCTTCGCATCTCTAGAACCATGCACAAAATGGCACGCTAAACGGACGTCCGGAGCTCTCAAAAATTGTCTGACAACATCTCCTCCTCAACAGCTTCCTTGCCTCAAACTTGCTTTGACTTGGCTTCTCCTCAAAATCTCTCTGCTTCCGAATTACTCTCAAAAGCTGTCCCATGGCCTCAAAATGACCTTAGTTATATAGCAGTTAGCGTCCATCTCCAACTTCCTCCGTCGAATTAGGCTCTAAAATGCCCAATAACCTCCAAAAATGAGTAATTAGATTAAAATGAGTTTAATTAGTACCAAACTCGTGCGGAGTTATAAACCCACTGACCATATAATAGCTAAACCGGAAGCAGCTCCTCTTTGGTCTAATCCGCTACTCTTTATATGGCTATCATATGCATACCATATGGCCGAGCGCCAGCCCGTGGGTTCAAGCTACCGCCCCCGCGGGTATCGCTCCTCGGTCCCGCCAGGTTCGCATAGGGCCATGACCTTGGGCTTGACCGTTGTATAACCACACACAAAAGAACTGTGGTAACCCCGCGCTCCCGGTCATGGAGCGGTGTAATATAGTCCACGGGCGTCAGGCTAGGCCCTGTTCTCCGGGTCTAATGCACCAAAATATACAACGAATTTAAATACATTGTTTAACACATATTTTATAAGAAATAGTGTGTGGTATAGTGGTTAGCGATTTGATACAATGTAGTTTCATGGGGGAGGTCCGGGGGTCGGAACCCCATGGCCTCCATAATATTTTAACAATACAAACCAATTGACCAAAATCAGTGCCACGCTGGCAGCGCCCAGGATTACTGCCACGGCACCTCTATATCCAACCAATGAATGCCACGTGTCAATCGATGATTCATCCACGTCAACTGCCGTACTGCCACGTCAACATGTCGTACTGTCGCCTGTCAGTTTGCGTGTCTACCCCGTCAGTCTTTCGTACTGCTCTGTCATCCTGCTACGTCAGTTGTTGATGTCACCCGTGCCATGTGTCACCTTTTTAGTGGTGACATGTGTCACCTCCATATTGGTCCAACCGTACGCCCAAAAAGCCGGGGTCGCCCGACACGCGGTCATCACCGAGTCGCCACGCATCCCGTACAAACTTGCCACATGTACCGTATGAACCGCCTTATACAGATAGACTCGCCATGTGTCCTATAATGACATGCCACGTCGGCCAACTGCACGGACCGCATGTGACCGCATAGCCAAAGAAATTTTGCTTGCTTGACTTTTTCGACGTAATGTGATATCTTCTCCATAGCTGCACTCAGCTTTGACAGCAACATACACCTAAATCTCGTGGAAGACTTGATCCTGACAAGAATGGTGTTGGTTTCTGCCGACCTCGGTGCACTTTCATTTTTTGAGCATTTTCAAGCTCGACAGTTTCCTCAACCATTTCGATCGTAAACACCAACAAGAAAATGGTGTGTCGAAAAGGATGAATAAGACAACTATGGAGTGCAAGGAGTATGAGATTTCATGCTAGTTTGCCCTTACAATTTTTAGTAGATGCTGCATATACCATTGTTTACTTAATAAACATAGGACCTTCAATATATTTGGATGGTGGCATTCTAGAGGAGGAAATGCATAAAAAGGTAAACTCTTCATTTTTAAGACTTTCAATTGTGAAGCATTTCTCTATTGATAAAGAGAAAATAGAACAAAGCTTGAAGAAAATCCATGAAGTGTACCTTTATTGATAATGGTCTTAATGATTTGGTTATCACTTATTGGATTATAAACTGCACCACAGAAGTAGAGATCATATATTAAATGAGAAGGTCGTGTATAAATATTAGTTGCAGGGAAATAAATACAAAAAAGAAAACTAGAAAACCAGATGCTTCTATTTCATCTTGAGATCCATTTCTTTCATTGTTGGTAAAGGAGGGCACAACTGTTGGAGGATTTTGCAGAGAGGGCACATTGTCCAATATGAAGGAGTTTTATTTGGATTCTAAGAGTGATATATTGAATATATCTGAGTTGGTTTTGTGTTTGTTCCATCTAGAGTTAGATTCTCTTGGCACCCTTTGGGGTTTCCATCATCCATATTTATTCTCGAGATGGGGTGAATTTAATCAAGGAGGGCGCATTGGGGGTTTGATATCCAGTGAGTTTTTGTCATATTTGACATCTACAACTAGGGGAACCTCTCATATAATATATCCATCATCAAATATACAATATTGCAACCATTTCCTGAAGATTTTACATCATATTTAATGTGCATATTTCAATAGGGCATAAGCAACAAGGAGGGGTACTACTTCTTGGTGGCATGGGAATCAGGGATTTGTCATTATATAACATCTCTTTTGGGAAGTCATCATTAGGGGATTGAAAATGAGGATCATTGACACTATTTCCTTTCCTTTTAGAGCCATTATAGGCTAATAAAGTGATTTTTGTATTACTTAGATTAGATCTGGAAATTACTATCATTGGACAACCATTTATAATAAATAAACAAGCAAGCATTGTGTGGAGGTATTTGTGCTTTTGTTATGTATTACTTTTCATTCACTCTTATGTTTATTCTAGTCTATGTTCCACTTGAATTCATTTTGTTTTATACAAGTTCAACTCAAAAACATGGATGGAAATGCAAGATACAACCATGTTATGTAAATTGTTTGACATAATGCCTCAATGAGAAAAAAGTCATATACATAAAAACAACCAAATATCATAACAAATGCATTAATTCTGTTGTTCTAAGAGCTAAACTCAAATTGACCTCTAAACACATCAATAATCCACCTTGAGAGTTGGGACATCAAGAGAGTTGATTTTCCGAAGGCCTTTGATAAAACACACTTAAGTGTTTGACACAATTCCTCAACCACATAGATCTGATTTTTACATCAATTTCGTTGGGGATATTACAGTTGGTATTAAAGGATACAGTGAAGTACACAATTTTAGTGACATGAAATATTAGTTCTCTGGATAACATCAACTCAAGACAAGGGAACAGGACATGCATAAGACAACATTCAGATGCCACTATAGTTATTATGAGTTCCTTGTCATACCTTTTGGATTGACCAATGCGCCAACCAACTTCCAATCATGCATGAACCATGTGTTCAACAAACAACTGAGAAAGTTCCTACTTGTCTTATTTGATGACTATTGATTTACAGTAGAACATGGGAAGATCACTTCAAACATGTGGATGATAAAGGGAACTCTAGGGATGACAATCCCTTCTGAAACAAGTTTGGACTCAAATATCCCTTTCACTAACCAAATCAAGCTCTTCCTTATTCAGTAGTTCATCCTACCTATAGAAATCCTCCAAATATGCGCCTTTACTCCTCAAACCACTGCTATAACTGATCTAGGACTGAATAGAATGGTTAGGGTGGGATATTTCACCACCTTGACCAAGCTTCGATCAGGAACGGATGAATCTTTCACCTCCTTGCTGATATTTAGGATTTGTTTACTCAAAACCCTCAAAACATAAGCTACATATCTCAAGAATCAAATGAGATAAAATGAAATGAATGAGGAGTGAGGTGCCCTCCTCTCTATTTTGTACCTCCATCTTCTAATTTTCACTTGAGTTACTTTATTGATTCCTAAGGTTATTACTTTAATTTTCTCCTCTAATTCAAATAACCCTTTTTCTTCTTTTAACAAAGTCAGTTGAATAATATAACATTTATCTCATTAATGAACCTTTTACGCCTCCTATCCCCTTTTTACCCATGATACTATAGTTTAGAGGGGTGACTAGACT
>SNQJ01S0212965.1:9317-25089 GCA_010110895.2 Picea sitchensis | reverse complement strand
TCAATATATTGATATTGATGAGTTTAATAAAAAATTTGGGACATCATGCATTTGGGAATTGTTATCCCCGATTTATAAGGATAACTAGGAGATCATGTCTCGAGGCCCACAGGTCCTAGACATGGAGTACTGAGAGAAGGATTGACCTGAGCATGGCTCTAGAGGGCCCATATTTCTTCTCCCTCATCAGACTCATATTTCCAGTAGCAACAACATCCATCACCATCGGCCTGGTCTTGTATTGGAGAAGACTCTTGCTCCATGAGGTAATTGGTCCAAGTATCATGGTATGTGTCATTTTTTATCATTATAACCTTTGGATATATGCATCAAATTCCTTTTATTTCTGACGACTTCTTGGATCTTACATTAACCCACTTGACCATGGTTGGGGGGATTGACGGGGTGTCCTACCAAGCATGTACCCATAGGTTTTGGTTTGCCACCAGGAGGATTTCTGAAGAGACATCGTCTGCTCCCATCATATCATCACTTTTACATATTATCTCCCACTCATCTATCACATTCCCCTAGTTTGGGCATTAGGATGATTTGTTTGTGGGGTTGCACCTTATATCGTGGGAAGAAGGGGCTAAAGGCCCAGAATCTAAAAGTAGTTGGTAAAAGATAAAAGCCATAAAAAATGAAACCAAGAGATGTCTCACCCAGGGATCCCCGAGAAGGAAATAAAAAGCCTCTCAGCAAGAAATAAGAGGGACCTGAAGAAAAACAACAAAACAAGACCTAGACAAGAGGATAGGGGGTCTCATCACAAGCCAGCCTATTATGTTCATAGGTACCTAGCAGTATGACATTTCCATTATCTGGTTATCACGCTAGGGCAGTGACCTTTGGTTGCTTGGCCAAGGGAAAGGGGGTCTCATCACGAGCCAATCTTATCATCTCTGTGAAAGTGCTTGTGGGTAACACTGTCAGCTCTAGTCACCATGCCAAGGCAGTGTCCTCTAGTTGGTCCTTGAAATAAAAAAATAAAGAAAGCAAAAGAAAGAGTAAAGGAAATAAAGGGCTTGGAAAGAATTGCATCCATGGCGTCTGACTGCGTATGCAAAAGCACCCACGAGGTAATATCAGCCATCCACAATAACCACTCTACGATGTCCCGAACCTCCCTTGACCGCATCACCTCGGTTTACATGGCTTGGATGGTACCCTCTGGAGACTTCCCTTTTCTTATGGATCTTTGGCCCAATAGGGTATTTGTCTTTTCTTGACTTTGTATTAGGTGATCACGGACCCCGCGCCGACCCTCGGGTCGAAGTCTGCTCACATGATCGTTCAAAATCCCACATGCATTTGAATTAGCTCTTTTGATTCCTGCCTGGAATCTCTACTAAAAACCCAATCCACAAGTCCTTATACTTCCTCACAGCCTTCTGCATTCAACCATGAACTCCCCAACTTAATTTTGGGTTTCGGGACTTCTTGAATCTAGATGTAAATAATCCTCTGACCCTTCGACTTCCCAAACACCGAAATGTTGATTTTCCGAAAAGGCTCTCGCCCTTAGCCCCCACTTTATCTGCAGCTCACAGTCCATGTGACCACTTCTCATAAGCCAGTCTGTTCTTCCGGGACTTATTGGCCAGCGAGCTTAGACCCTCATGTCCTCGACTCCCGAAATGGCAGATCGATATCTGGAGCTTGGTTTTCCTTTAGGATTTTCCCGAAATCTGGATTGCTACGTGTCCTCCTATGATGGGCGGTCCTATTCTCTTCGCGATTTCTTTACTTGTGATTCCCCAGTGACACAAATACTCTGTCAACTCGAAACCTCGTCCCAGGCGAAATCTGACGAGTTCCTCAATCTCGCCCGTGTACCAACAAATGGACGTGATCACTTCGAGACTTCGCCCGGAGTCGCAATCGCTGATCTCCTCATTATGAGTCCGTGCTCGAATCACGAAAGCGAGGAGCGATCGGTGACCGCGTGTCCTCAGCGGATATCAAATTCATTTTTTTGGGACTTTCGATGTGGAGTGTCGCAACCTCTTGTCCTCATGACCTCCAAACTCGAAATGATGAAATGTCGGCGCCTTTTCGAGGACTTTCTCTTCCACATTCCGCGTCGAAGCAAACCTCGGCGTAACTCTGGCGGATCAATGGTGAGCCGAATTATTTGGATCAAGGTCAGATGGTCCATATTAGTCCTTCTGTTCTCTCTGGCTGGCGCTTTTCACGGGCGTGGGAAAACTACAATGGTCAAATCTTTTGACTAGATCAGAAGCGGTAGTTGTTGCTCCTCGACTGGCTTTTCTTCCCGGACTTAGAAGAATTTCTTAATTCTCAAGGCTGACCTTTGTCTTCTTTTCTCTCTTCAAGTCCCTTTACCATGAGCTTCACTGCGTGTATAAAACTGCTGACTCCTCCTGAGCTTTTCTTCAAATCCTTGAAGATTTGTAACCTCTGCGCTCCTGCAGAGTCCTTGCACACAAGTCTTGTCAGATCACGAGCTTCGGATACTCGGGCCTCCCCGAAGAGTTTTATCCTTCTTCCTTCTCCTTGGATGGAGAACTTGGATGCCCTCGTGGCTATCCTTCACTTAAGAAACCTATTTTTGAGTGCTCGGAGATTCAACAACCACTGCGAGAAGATCCTTCGATGGAGATCTTTCAGCCTCTGAACTCAAAGTTCTTTCTTCTTATTGGCAATGCTTTGCTGACTCAATGCCGTCTTGGCAGAGCTTTCATAGAACTCCTCGGAGCTTCTATCTCCTTACGAAATTATAAAGGTTCTACGTGCACTTTTACACACCTTTCGATGCCCACACAGGGGCTTTACGGAACCCTCAACAAAGGTTCTATGCTGGCGTATACACAACCTTGATATTACGGGTATTCAACAACCTCAAGACCTTCCCACTGAGTTGATGATTTCATCTTATGTGCCTCAACACATCTTTGTCCGACTCCACAGAGTTATGAAATGCATCCTCCTGTGCACGTCTCTCAGAATCCTCAACGTTTTGTCACACCCTCCTGTTATGAAACCACAAAGAACCTCTCGAGCACGAGAAAATCAAACAAATCCATGAAAATGCAAACCTACGGCCTTACATCTACGGCATAAATTGAACACACACAGGCATTCATTCAACACGGGAAATATCACGAGCGTTGTTTGTATTAAATGCCAAATGCTGTTTTTACAAAGGTGTTCTGAGCTCGGAACTTTAATAGGGAGTCGGCTCCTTGCATACACGCTCTCTACTTGCGATTCTCTTCTCTCAACCAAGCGGCTTCTGTGCCACTCTCATTACTACTAAATGAGATCTAAAATATCCTTTTACCTGGGGGGTCTCTTCAATCTCTTCCCTCCAAACTAACCTACCCTATTCAATGGCATTGAATGGGTTGTCCCTGAATCCATCCACGGATCTAGATGCGCACCTTCAAACGTGGAGCCTACCTACTCCTACGCCAATGCAAAGCATGGCCTCTCGCCTCAACGACCTAAAACATTAAATTACACTCAATTCAAGTTTTAAATGGGGTTCATACTCCTCTTGAACATGATTTGAATCCCTTGGCGATGGTTGGGTAAGCGTGGAATATTCTCTGCATCAATATAGTGAGTCATTGTAATGTCTTTGAGCTATTGATTGATTTATTAGGGGTTTTATGCATGTGTTGATAAAGTGTGATGAAATGTGATTGACATTCTTATGATCCTTGTGACTAATGAGCCCGCTGGAGGGAGAATTTTTGATGTGTAGGACCATGCGGAGCAAAGCGGGTACGAGTTGGGCCGGTACACATGGGGAGATAGTGCTGTCTGAGACACTTACTCCATAGGTGAAGAGTATCGGATAGTTCTTTGCCAGGACCCCATTAGGGGCAAAGAAAAGACAATGATTGGTTGAGCTCTTGCACATGAGAAGAAGAAGGGCATTCCATCCGGGACACTTTGGATGAGCCCATCGAGAAGTTGACCCTTCTCGGATGAGCATTTCCCTTTTGATGACCGGGACATCACCTAGAGGCCTTGACATCACCTTGAAGTGTGTGGCAGTTTGACAAGGCCGGCCAGCTTGCGTGGCATCTTGGAGGAGCGAAGGGGCTAATGTTTGACTACGGATCTTGGACTATCCCAAAGAGACTAACGTCTCCCTCGGGGAGGGCTTGGCGTGTCATATTTTTTCTCAATTAGGGTTTTAGAAAACATTTAATGTGAAACAATATAATTTTAGTGTGGCCTTGTCGGGTATTTTAACCTAATTTTAATTATAGGTCATGATACACCATATATTGAGATGTTTTCCCTCATTTGAACAATAACACCTGACTCACTCACTTGTGAATGCGATTTTTAAGCCCTACTTGGGTATTTGGTCTTTTAAGTGAGTCACACTTGTTGATGGAAGTTTTGCTTGAAGGAGGTGTTACAACTGGGGTTTGCTATGCTTTTTCATGATGATATGTAAGTGTGTTTTCTTGCAAAACTTCTTAATTGAATGGTTGTAGGCTTATATTCTTGCATTTACTTATAAATTTGTTGATTTAAAAACCCTAGGTGACAAGCACCTGAAGTAGGTCCTTGTTCATGTCCCCTTAGGAAAATATTCGGCCATTGAAGAAGGAAGAAAGAGCTAGCCTTTTTACTACTCTTCTCACTTCTTCCCTTAAACTAGCTTTGATTTTAAATGTTAAAAGGAAGGTGACATCCTAGACCTAGGTTATGCAGAGTACGTCCATATCTAGGGTTTTGTGAAAGAGCCTTGCCATTTGCAACACTCTCCCTCACCCTCATCCTCTTGTTTTAACTCATCATTCATGCTAGCCATTTTGCCAATTTAAACCTAAGGAAGGAGGAAAAGAAACGAGGAACTCTTAAGAAATACTGGAGTGAGCCTCTTTCCCCCCTAGGGTTTTGATTCCTAGGGCCACGCCATTGTAGCACTCTAGGACCCTTCCCTCTTTTCCTTAGCATTTATTCCTTCAACCTTGCGTCCTCTCTTAATTGAGTCCATCTACCCTTAGGCATTGATCTTAGACACACAACGTTGAAGTGTTAGTGCTCAAACAACCTCTCAAGATTTAAATTTTGGAAACCCTAACTAACTAGCCAACCCTAACTAAGCTAACATCACACTTGGTTATTCCATCTTGACGAAAAGTTTGATGATAAACAATTAGATGATGATTGAAGGCATTTATTGAGTAAATGATTGATTAAAAACATTGTTAACCAAGTCATCTCAATAGTTATTGATGAATTGATACTTTGCCATAGCTATATTGATAAAACGTCGATCTCATTAATATCTGTTGTTTCACATTGCTTATATATTGATGTCGAATAGTCTATGGAAGTACTAACCCATTGAGTTATAACTTGCATATATCATTTGCTATTGTCTTATTAGGGCATGTGTTTTCATTTGGGCATACACTTCTTTATTGGGTGATTAGCCAGACTATCATTGTAGTGGTAACCTGTGAGGAAGGACTTTGACCTTAACCTTTATACTTTAGCCTCTTGAAAACCAGGATTCTGGGGATGTCTCCACACAGGCTAACTGCTGAATAGAAAGAACCTCCCATTGAGGTGACTGGGTGGGGAAAGTTCCTATTACACCAGTTTAGCCTCAATTCTCTAGCCTTTTGACCCTGGCACAAGTATGCGATAACATTTTAGCATCGTTGTTGGGGAACGAGTCAATTCTCCTCAAATGGCTGGTAAAGCCTTGCCTCAAAGCCTTATCTTACAAGCTTACTGACTCCACTAGGGTGTTTTTCCCTTTCTTTGATGATTTAAAGCAAATCATCGATGACTCTAAATAGAAAATGACGACTCATAGTGGGCATCAATACATACCATCTACTCTTGACCTCAAAAGAAATCTGTCTTACAGTAAGTTCTCCCAAATGAATTAGCATAAAGAACTCTTTGGTCCTTTAAGCTTAGCTAACACCCAAGGGGGTTACATGATCTACCCCAAGAAGGTCAGTCCACGGATACCTAAGTTTTTAGGGAAGATGGATCCTATGGAAACTTTCATTGGACCGACTTCTATGATGCTTTCGAGTTTCACCAATCCAGACAAGAACACCACGATGTCTTTAAGGCTCTTTGTTAGCTCACTCACCAAAAGTGGCAGAATATGGATTAAAAAACTCCCGAAAGGAAGCACAAAACCCATGAAGATATTGAAAAAGCCTTCAAGAAAGATTGGTGTGAAAAAGAAACATGGATTCCTTTACTCTCGATACCACTAATATTTGCAAAGCCTCTAGTGAGGGAATTAGGGGTTTCAATGATAGGTTCAACCTTCTAGTTAATAAGATCAGGCCTAGTTTCTTAGAAAGAGTTGTCCTCCAACACTACTTGAACTTGTTGGAAGGATTTTTGTAGTTTACTCTCAAAGATCTGTCGCCCTCGACTCTAGAAGAAGTACAAGATTTTGCTTGTCAAATTGTGAAGAACCTTGAGTTCAAAGACTACATCCATCGAGTCAATCTCCTGTCATGACCCCAAGGAATCTAGTGGCGAGGATGTGTCACCAAGTTGACTTAATTTCGAAATTCTTGAAGTAAATTCATGCCTCCCAAAGATGGAGCGTAACTTTCTCAAAACACAAAGCAATGTCCTAAATGTCACCAAGAACCAACATAGACCATCATGGTTGTATAGCCCTCTGTTGGAAATATATTCATTGATGGCAAAGGATGAGGCAAAAGGAGGAAGAGCTTTGTTGAAAAATGGGTGTATGAATTGAGTTTTTGGATGGTGATATGATTCTTTACTTGACGTCGTGACAGTAAATCCAGATGCGAGAAGATCGCGAAGTAAACCATCGAAGAATTGGGGATCGGGACTTTTGAAATGTCAATTCATTGTGATGAAAACTTCCGAGAAATCGCGTCTTTTGATTTTAAATTTAACTTAATCCATGACAATAAAGCAAGCATGAATCTAGGCCAGTTGATTCTTTCATGGAGAATCGAGGGAATCGAATTTCACGAGTCAGAGTGAACAATGATGAAAATCCCAAATCCATTATCGCGATTTGTGATGTATCGCAGCCATTAAAGCAAGCATGAGATGCAAGATTTGATTCTTTCCTTCGGAGAATGAGAATCCCGGGTTTTCGCAGTCCATGAACAATGACAAAATCGAAATCATGATATCGATTTTACGTCTTCTAACCTACGTGGATTGGATACATAAATGATCAGGACCATTGATCACGGCCTGTATCAGAGACATCGTGATCCGGGACTTTAAAATATGAAATCACTTGACATGATCTCGAAATCCCGGCGTCGTGACCATCCATCGAGGATAGGTGGCTAGAATCAAAGCTCTCGGCATTTTTCATCGGGAAATCGGGGATCCGTTGACAAGAGTTTTGTGCAAACCAGAATCGTGATCCGCGAAACCACGATAAGTACGGGCCATTTGTCGGCTTACTGGCCAGAGGAGGAGGACAAAGGCATAGTGGAGGCTAGTTGTCAGTGTAATGGAGCGTCGGGATTTTGACGATTGGGAATCATGCGGGTGTATGCATTGATGCATCACAAACCGTAACCGACGAAGAGATGGGTTGTCGATCACGGGTAATGGTCACATGGACGAGGGCTGACCGGAGAACGGCTTTATATGAATCGAAATCGTGAATCAGTGGACATAAAATTCTTGTCATAAGTAAGTCTGGAAACTTTCGATGGAGTGATAAGACCAAAGTCACACGCGAGGCAGGTCATATGGACCATTATGGAGCCAGAAGGCACTAAGTCTCGGGAATCTTAGAAACGCGATTCAAAAAGGTCGCGCGGTTTAATTCAAATTTCCAAGGGCCCGTTCCTCAGGCAATAAATATGGGACCCAGATGGCGTTAGGCGTGTTCTAGACCAATGGAAGCAAGAGAATTCGATGCTCTTCCTGATGTTGACGAGAGGAAAGGAGGGCGGTGATAGGTTCGCGGAAGGTCCTTCTTGGAGAATCACGGAGAGCCATATTACGTGAAGGATATTCTGGTGAGGTCATTTGTGCAGGCCGCACTGAAGGTTTGAGGAGGGAGGAACGTCATTGTGGTAGTTGGGTGGCATATCTACATTGATAGAGAGTTCTCGGCCGTGGGTTTAACAACCACGAGAACTGCAGCATCATATCCAAGTTTATTGACTTGTTTAATGTGTGTTTAGTAGGCTTTTGCAGCTACTTTGGCGGTCTATGGAAGATCTATGTTTACTCACAGAGATAATTTATGTTGTTTTCGCAACCACTGCGATAAGCCTTGATCGATGTGAAAATTAATGAAGCGTGAATTATTGAGAGAATCGAGTTAAACAATAGAAACATCCTACCGATGGCGGTGCTATCTTTAAGGGTTGAAGCTCCCTTTTAGGAAAGGCTGGTAAACGAGAAAAGGTTGTAGCCTTCTGCAGGTTGAAGCCTACGTACTAGTATGAGTGTGCACTAGTACAATGTTGTAAAACATTTTTCTTAATAATAATTATTGAAGACAGAGACAGCGGCGTGGTTTTCTCGATTTGGGTTTCCACCTTAAATCATGGTGTTCATGTGTCTTATTCATGTGTGTTGATTTATTTTGTTATTACTGCATTGATCTATTGCTTAATAAGACATCTAATGAATGAAGAAATTCACAATAAGATCTCTGGATGCACTACTATTTTACGTGGGAGCTATACAGCAAAGGTCTCTACAAAGTAGCCTAAGGTTTTAATTGAAAGAAAAGAGAATGGAATTGATTGTTTAAAACAACTGATTCACCACCCCTCTCGGTATTTCTCTACACACTCACAAAAACCCTAACTTTGAAGATTCCTTGTTTGTCTTGAACACATAGATGTTAGAAAGCCCGAAGATATGAGTGAAGCGATACGATGCGAAAAGCTGATCAGCACTAGTATATCATATCACGCAAAGGGTTAAAATTAAGTGAAATATTTATTTCTTTTCTAAAAATGAGACCGGGATGACGATTACCTTTAAGATTCCCATACTATTACATATTGGTCATTCTAAGAAGGATGAACAAATGCCCTTTTCAGTGGATCCATACTTGTTCAAGATTGTCCCACTTTTCCCTTGGCGGAGAAGACCTGAATTGGTGATTATCTTGATGATCGTCGATACCTGGGAAGGGATTTATGAATATGGCTATCCGGTCTGCAGTGATAAGTAATTTAAGATTTGAGTGGAATGAAGATGTTTTCAAAGACATGAAGTTCCAAAGTGCCATCATTGTGGATGAAAACCCTTGATGCTTTTCAATGTAATGAAGCACATTGGGAACATGAGTGTCCTTATAGTAGTGGTGGCCATCAACAAGTAAAAAAATATAGACTACTTCACCAGAAGGCCCTCAAATAAATATTATTGTTGAAGAGCATCAAGAGGCCATGAAAAGTAAGCGGTCAACCGGGGATGGTGGTAATAAACAAACTATACCAGGAATCAAAAGAAAAATTAAGCAGAGTTCGGATATAGAAGAAAGAAGTTGGACCAACCTTCCTTGACCAAACAAAAACCCACACATGGATGTAATCTTTCCTAAAACATCCAATATTGAAAGGGTTAAACTGAATTTTGACCTTGAAGGGGCATTATCCAAGATGTTTGTAACCATCCTTTGAGAGAAGTCATCAAGGTACCATCTATCAAGCTGATTTGACAACTTTTCCAAAGGATCAGATGGTCCATTGAAAGATGGAACTATTGATCATATACATAATGTACTTGTAACTACAACTTATATGCAAAATCCCAGTGATTCCATCAGATACAAACCGTACGACAAAACGAATGGAAGCTCTCCCCATAAATATTCTCTAGAAGATACACCTTTGCAAAGGAGGAAAATTCTAATAAGATTAAATGGCCCAAAAGAAAGAAGAATATCAGCAACTCATGGACAATCTCAAAGCTCAGGAATCAAAGACTGGGAAAATACTAAAGAAGGTGGAAGTTGATGTATGGATCCGTCCTTAGCGGCGGAAATATTTATAGCAGAATCCTACCCACCTCCTTCTACACAATACTCCAGGTTTATTCAAGGAACAACTAATTTTAGAGTCAAAGAGTACAAGGAGGAAGACGTGGTTTGGATAAGGATACTTGATAAAGGGAAGCCTACTATTAATGTCAAATGAACCGATCATTTTGGCATGGCCCTTTTGAAGTGGGAAGAAAGTCGGTTAATGACTCTTGTTACCTGTATACATTGGAGGGACGAAGGTGCACCTGATTACTTGCCTTTCGTGAACCTCCTAAAACCCTTTAGGATGGGGTGACTGATCCTGGTAAGTATAGGTAGGTAAGCATTTTCAGGTGTATTATACCATTTTGAATTTCATGATAGTTTGCTACTCACTTGCATATTGATTGTTTTATTTTAGTCGCTATACATATATATATATTGCGGGTGGAAATACCACCCCACCCTATGTCGCTGATGCCCTTTTGAGTTCGGCAGTGCGCAAGTTATGCCAAGAGATTTTGAGATTCTCATGCACTCTATGGTGAGCACATGTCCCCAAGTTGGAGCTAAATGTTATCCCCGATTTATAGGGACAACTAGGAGATGTCTCGAGGCCCACCGGGTCCTAGACGTAGATCTTAGGAGAGCGGGATTGACTTTGAGCATGGCCATGGGGGCCCATGCTTCTTCTCCTTCATCAGAATTGTCCTGTCATTAGCGACAGCATCCATCCACCATTGACTGGTCTTGTATCCGGAAGACTCTTTCTCCAGGAGTAGATGGTCCAAGTATCATGGTATGTCATTTTTTTATCATTATAACCTTTGGATATATCGACAAAATTCCCTTTTATTTCTAACATTTGCTTGGATCTTACATTAACCCTTGACCATGGATTTGGGGGATTGGCGGTGTCTGAAAGCGTACCCATGGGTTTTGCCACGGGGGTTGAAGAGCCATCGTCCGCTCCCATCGCATCATCACTTTTACATCTTATCTCCCACTCATCATCCCATTCCCTAGTGGGCATTAGGATGATCTATTTGTGGGGATTTTGCTTATCTCATGGGAAGAAGGGGCTACAAAGGCCCAAAAGGTAAAAGCGGTGAGTAAAGATAAAATCCATAAAAATGAAACCTAGAGATGCCTAAGCCGGGGATCCCAAAGAAGGCAATAAAAAAGCCTCTTAATAAGAAACAAAGGGGACCTGAAAGGAAAAACAACAAAACAAGACCCTAGCCAAGGTATAGGGGGTCTCATCCGCGAGCTAGCATATTATGTTCATAGGTACCTAGCGGTATGACATTTCCATTATCTAGTTACCACGTCAGGGCTGTGACCTTTGGTTGCTTGGCCAAGGGAAAGGGGTTCTCGTCACGAGCCAACCTTCTCTTTTTTGTGAAAATGCTTGTGGGTAACAGCATCATTTCTGAGTCCTGCGCCAAGGCAGTTTCCTCTAGTTGGTCCTTGAAATAAAAAAGAAAGCAAAGAAAGAATAAAGGCAATAAAGGGCTTGGAAAAGAATTGCATCCATGACAAGTACAACTAGCCTTCTACAAGGCACCCACGAGATAATATCATGCATCCTTGTCCTTCACTCTGCAGGTAATGCGGACATCCCCTTGACCACATCACCTCATTTTACATGGCTTGGATGAGACCCTCACGGAGACTTCCTTTTCTTATGGATCTTGGCCAATAGGGTATTTTGTCTTTTCTTCGACTTTGTATTGTAAGGTCATTGAGGGTATTTTGTCTTTTTCTTCAGCTTTGTATTGTAGGTCATTGTAATGTCTTTGAGCTATTGATTGATATATCAGGGGTTTTATGCATGTATTTGATAAAATTAATGATGAAACATGATTGACATTGCTATGATCCTTGTGAATAATGAGCCCATGGAGGGTGAATTTTTTGATGTGCAGGACCATGCCCGATGGACAGGTACCAGTTGGACCGATACACATGGGGAGATGATTAGCTCGGACCTCCATGGGGCTGAAGAGCCCATCAGATGGTTGTTGGGACCCCATCAGGGGAAGAGACAGGATAGTGATTGGTTGAGCTCTTGCACATGAGAAGAATAAGGACGTTCCATCCATGACACTTTGGTTGAGCCCAGCCCAGGGGGGTTGACCTTTCTCAGATGGGGAATTTCCCTTTGATGACTAGGACGTCACCCAGGAGGCCTTGACATCACCTTGAGTGTGTGATAGTTTAACAGGATGGCTGGCATGTGTGGTAGCTTGGAGGAGCCCAGGAAGGGCTAACGTTTGACTTCTGGATGCTGGAATAGCCCCAAAAGGGCCTAACGTCTCCCTCAGGAGGACTTGACGTCTCATATTTTTCTCATTTAGGGTTTTAGAAAACATTTAATGCGAAAACAATATGATTTTGGTTTGTGGCCTTGTCGACTATTTTTAATGACCTAATTTTAATTATAGGTTATGATACACTATATATTGAGGATGTTTTCCCCTCATTTGAACAATAACACACAACTCACTCTCTTGTGAGGTCTGATTTTTGCGCCCTACTTGGGTATTTGGTCTTTTAAAGTAAGGCGCACTTGTTGATGGAAGGTTTTTCTTTGCATGTTTGGAATTTCTCTTGAAGGAAGGTTTACAACTAGGGTTTGCATATGCTTTTCCTCATGATATGCAAGTGTTTTTCTTGCAAAACTTCTTAATTGAATGGTTGTAGGTTTATATTCTTGCATTTACTTATAAATTTGTTGATTTTAAAACCCTACGTGACAAACACACAAGTAGGTCCTTGTTTCATGCCACCTTAGAGAGAAATATTCAGCCATTGAAGAAGGAAGAAATATCCTAGCCTTTGCTACACTCTTCTCACTTCTTCCCTTAAGCTAGCTTTGATTTTTAAAGGTTAAGAAGAAGGTGACATCCCAGACCTAGGTTATCTACACCTAGGGCCGTCCATCTTCTAGGGTTTTGTGAAAGAGCCTTGCCATTGCAACACTCTCTCTCACCTCATCCTCTTGTTTTAACTCATCCTTCAAGCTACCCATTTTGCCAAGTTTGACCTAAAGAAGGAGGAAAGAGCACGAGGCCTTGCTTAAGCAACACCGTAGTGAGCCTCTTTCCCTAGGGTTTTGATTCTAGGGCCCTGCCATTACAACACTCTAGAACCCTTCCCTCTTGTCTTTAGCGTTTTGTTCCTTCAACCTTGCGTCCTCTCCTTAATTGACTCCATCTACCCTTAGGCACTGATCTTAGACACACAACGTTGAAGTGATAGTGCTCAAACAACCTCTCAAAACTTTAAATTTTGAAACCCTAACTAACTAGATAACCCTAACTAAGCTGACGTCACACTTGGTTATTCCATATTGACGCAACAAATTTTGATGATAAGCAATTAGATGATGATTAAATGCATTTATTGAGTAAATGATTGATTAAATACATTGTTAGCCACATCATCTCAATAGTTATTGATGAATTGATACTTTTCCATAGCTATATTGATAAAACGTCGATCTCATTAATATCTGTTGTTTCACATTGCTTATATATTGATGGCAGAGAGTTACATGAAGTACTAACCCATTGAGTTATAGCCTGCATATATCATTTTTCTATTGTCTTGTTCTGGGTAGGTGTTTTCATTTGGGCATACACTTCTTTATTCGCTGATTAGCCAGACTATCTAACCTTGGTGGTAACCTGTGAGGTGGGACTTTGACCTTAACCTTTATACTTTAGCCTCTTCAAAACCCCAGGTTACTGGGGACGTCTCCCCTAGGCTAACCTCCCTGAATAGAAAGAACCTCCCCATTGAGGTGGCATTGGGTGGGGAAGGTTCCTATTACGCCAGTTTGGCCTCTATCCTCTAGCATGTTAACCTAGCTACAAACTGTGCGATAACATTTTGGCGTCGTTGCCGGGGAACACTGAGTCAATTCTCCTCAGACGACAAACCTTTTTGGTAAGCCTTGCCTCAGAGCCTTATCTTACAAACTTACCTGGTGACTCCACTAGGGTGTTTTCCCTTTTCTTTGATGATTTTAAGAAAATCATCTGGTGACTCCACAAATAGCAAATGACGAATCGTAGTGGGCGTCAGTATATACTTTCATCTACTACTGTGACCTCCACAAATCCTGTCACCCCTGTAAGTTCTCCCAATTGGTCTCATAAAGAACTCTTTCATCCTTTAAGCTTACCTAACACCCAAGGGGGGTTACATGATCTACCCAAGAAGGTCGAGTCCTGGATACCTAAGTTCTTAGGGGAAGATGGATCCTATGGAAACTCTCATTGGACCAACTTCTGTGATGCTTTCCAGTTTCACCAATACGAACAAGAAATCCCCGATGTCTTTTTAAGGCTCTTTGTGAGCTCACTCACCGGAAGTGCCAGAATATGGATTAAAAAACTCTCGAAAGGAAGCATCAAAACCCCTGAAGATATTGAACAAGCCTTTAAGAAAGATTGGTGTGAAAAAGAAAGCATGGATTCCCTTTACTCTCAATACACTAATATTTGCAAAGCCTCTAGCAAGGGCATTAGGGATTTCAATGATAGGTTCAACCTTCTACTCAAGAAGATCCGGCCTAGTTTCTCAGAAGGAGTTGTCATCCAACACTACATGAACTTGTTGGAAGGAATTTTGCAGTTTATTCTCAAAGATCGGTCACCCTCGACTCTAGAAGAAGGACAAGACTTTGCTTGTCAGATTGAGAAGAACCTTCAGTTCGAAGACTACATCCATCAATTCAATCTCTCGCACAATAATGACCCTAGGGAATCTAGTGACGAGGATGTCACCAAAGCTGAGCTTCAGTTCCCAGAAATTCTTGAAGTAAAATTCATGCCTCCTAAAAGGAAATGGAACACAGCTTTCTCAAACACAAGCAATGTCCTAAATGTCTCAAGACAACATGAACCATCCGAGGATCCGTATATGGCCACTCACAAAAAACCTAACTTTGAAGATTCCTTGTTTGTCTTGAACACATCGATGTTAGAAGATCAATATATGAGTGAAGCGGATAGGTCTGAAGAAACCGATCCAAGCACTAGTATATCATGTATCCCCCAAAGGGTTAAAAGGATTCGTGAAATGTTGAAAATTTCGTTTCTTAAAAAATGAGACTCAGATGACCAATTACCTTTTAAGGGGATTCCCACACTATGACATACTGGTCATTCCGTGAAGGATGAACAAACGCCCTTTTCAGTGGATCCATACTTGTTTCAAGATTGTCCCACTTTTCCCTTGACAGGAGAAGACACAGATTGGGGTGATTATCCCGATGATGCCTCTGATACCTCAGAGGATTTAGATGAAGATGGCTATCCACTACAGAGAGTAAGTAATTTCATTGAGTGGAATGAAGATGTTTTCAAAGACATAGAAGTTCCAAGCGCCATCATTGTGGATGAAAACCCTTGGTCTTTTCAATGCAGTGAAGCACAATGGGAACATGACTGTCCTTATAGTAGTGTTGGCCATCAACAAGTAAACCATATAGACTACTTCATATAAGGCCCTCAAATAAATATCACCACTGAAGAGCATCAAGAGGCCATGAAAGAAGAAGCCAGGTCAGCCAAGATGGCGGTAATAAACAAACTATACCAGGAATCAAAAGAAAAGCTAAAGAAACAAGAGTTCCAGGTGTATAGAAGAAAGAAGTTGGACCAACCTTCCACTGACCAAAAAAAGAACCCACCTGTGGATGTAATATTTCCTAAAACATCCAATAAATAAAGGGTTAACTTGAATTTTGACCTTGAAGGGGCATTATCCAAGATGTTTGTAACCATCCCTTTGAGA
>SNQJ01S0212963.1:0-15772 GCA_010110895.2 Picea sitchensis | reverse complement strand
CAATGATTACTAGATTGATATAATTTAGGATCTGGTATATGTTGTAGATGGTTAAATAATGAGATGGATATAAACTAGGATCTAGTATATGTTGTAAATGATACAATAATGAGATTATATGTTCTCAATTTGAAGAACATGTTGGATGAGATTCAAGGTGGAATCCTTACAATAGTATCTATCTTTCATATGCTAGGTAGTCCTTACATGAAGTGGCACTTTTTCTGACAAGACAAAGAAGTTTGAAGACAAAATCATGTAATAAAACTGAAGATATATGTACAAAAGGTGGTGCTATGGGGAAATTCCCCTTAAATTGGGTCTAAGGAATATGCAAAATGATAAATCCCTTAAAAGACTTATCTACCTTTAATATTCCCTAAAATCATCTAGACTAAGTGCTAAGAGAAAGAGGGAAGATAGGGTTAACGAGTGCACCTTCAATTCTTACGGTTGGTGTAAACCTATTCCACTTGTTTCTACCTCCTAGATCATAGATCTCCTCCCAAAGATGACCTGCAAGGAGTTAGGAATACAATGCAACAACATATAAAATATCTAATAATCACTTAAAAAGCCTAAATATAGATATAAATGCTCAAATTAACAAGAACTTGTAAACATAGGGTTTTGGGACAAAGATAATCTCTTTATTCAAAGTCAAGATAAAAGGGTTACAACCTTTGTTGGTGACCGCTTTATGAACCAAGTCCGAGCTCCCCTATCATGGATCCAAGTACATCAATGCCACGTTATATTCTCACAACCATAATACCATCAAGTGAAGGAGGAAGGGTCGCATAGGAAGAATGGCTAGAGGGGAAAACTGAGGCTAAATTAGGAAACAGATTCTGATTTAAGAACCAAATATCAATACAACATAGAAAAACCACCTCGAGGAAAAGTATTCAACACCTTGAAAAGAGATAATTTGAGATAATAGGCCTCTTGAAACCTCCTTTACCCACTTAAATGTTCAAAGTACAAGATGATTCCAAATGAAATGTCTCCTTGGTATATATAGGAGACTAGGAGTATAATTACAACTAATGAATAAAAATGACATAAATGAAATAACATTACTAATGTAATATGCCCCAATTAAAGGTGTAATGATCCAATATTAAGGCTTAACATGCCCCTCCCCTTGAGACAGTGTTTTTCCTGGCAACAGTAACTCTGGATGATTCTGTATAAAGACTCATCTTCCCAGAGTGGAATCTTCAGTGGTAGTTTCCTCCATTTAATGAGATACTCTGAAATGGATCTATTCCTCGACTCATGAATTCTTGTGTCGATGATGGCTTGGTCTCAATATGATTTTCCTTCCTCATCAAGTTCACAAATATAGTTTGAAGTGGGATCACATCTTTATAACCTTCTTTAAGCATGAAGCATGGAAGACTAGGTGTACTTTCGTGAGATCTGAGACAACTCTAATTTGTATGCCATAGTACTAATGTTTTTCAACACCTTATAAGAATGTATAATACTTTGGTGATAATTTATTATCCCTTCTTGGATTAGCAGGGACATCTTGTTTGTATGGTTGTGATCTTAAAACACCCAATCCCCTACTTCAAAACTTCTTTCATTACGATGTTGTCCTTGTTGTTTCCATGTGATTCTACGCCATGGTCGAGTTTTCCTTTAAGATTTGGAGAACTTGATTCTCGATGTGATCTTCTTTGCTTGAACCTTAGATTTTTCTTTTAGAGAAGAAGTGATGGAAGGAGAGTGGTATCCATAAAGTGCCATAAATGGTGTCATTTTGTTGTAGTATGAAAGGAAGTGTTATACCACCATTAAGTGGCTCATTTGAACCATTGTGTTTTGTTTTTATTAGAGACAAAGAAACTAAGGTATCCTTCTGAACATTTGTTCACTATCTCGGTTGTCCATCAGGATCTGAGGGATGATAGGATGAGCTATGAGCCAATTGAGTACCCAAACAAGAAATAATTATATCCAAATATGTCCAGTGAAGATGGATCTACTGTCACTTACAATAATCTTTGGGCTGCCATGGCTTTTGAGGTACGTCTCCATGAATGCGGTGCTTGGCTGTACTATGTTGAAGGGATGAGAGAGTGCCAAAAGTCAATGAGTGCTTAGTGAGTCTATCAACAATCACCATGATGACACTCTTTGCTTAGGACTTTGGTAATACTGTGATGAAATCCATGGAAACCTCCTCCTAGCTTGTGACTTGGGATGGATAATGGTTGTAAAGACCCAGGGGTCTTAATTATTTCCACCTTATTTTGTTGGAAAACCAAACGATACTACAAACCTTTGAACATGAGTTTTAAGGCAATCCCAAAAAATTCCTTCTTGACACTATGGTAGGTTTTCAAAATCACGAGTGCCCTCTACTGGAGGAGTGTGCAATTCCAATAGTACCTTTTGTTTGGTTTGGAGTTCTTACATAAATATAAGTGATCTTTGTACCATAGTGAATCATTTTTTTTCCATGTAAATGTATCGATGCACTTTGGAATCTGCTTTACAACCTTTGAATGAGAGTCCACATTTTTTTGTCATTCTTCCATTCATTCCTTGCTTCTATTACCCAATTGAGTTGGATGATAGAGATAACAGAAGGCCTCAACTTCTTCAAAATTATAAACCAATATCTTGGTTACCCACATTTTATTGTTCTTTTGAAGATAGTCTTTTGTTCCAAGAAGTATTTAAGACTATCATGATCAATTTTGACCTTGAAGTGCCTACCTATTGGAGTGAGACACCATTTCTTCAATGCATGTGGTGTGCCATCATTTCCTTCTCATAAATGGGTTTGTGTAAGTCACTTTCCCTTGAGTAGTGGACTTTCAAAGGTGAGGGGCCATCCTTCTTGTATAGGACAACACCAGATTCCATTTCTGAGGCATCACATTCCACAATAAAGGTTTTGTGAGGAGATGCAGGTAATTGAGCGGGATCTTTACATCACCTCTTTAGGATTGTTCAAGCTTTTGTTGCCTCACGGAGTCCATGAAAATGCATCCTTCTTAGTTGGAGTGTCATTAAGGTGTTTCTATTCTTCCATAGTTCGAACAAACTTAAGTGATGACTTTGTCAAACAAAAATCCTCTAAAGATTCTTCAATGTTTTGGGAATTGTTAGTCCATCATGGCCTTAATCTTGTTAGGGTCTGCCTTAACACCTTCATGAGATACCATTCTTGACCCAAATACTCTACCTCCTTTACTCCAAAAAACATTTGGATGGTATGGCATCTGAGTTGTTATCTTTAGTAGTTGTAGCACCTTGTCAACATGTGGCACATGATCCTCCCAAGACTTGCTATGGATTAGTATATCATCAATGCTAAGTTTTGAAGGAAGAGGGCTTGAAAATGGAATTCATCAACCCTTGGAATGTGGAAGGTGCATTTATGGGCCAAAGAGCATGACCAAAAATTCATAATAGCCTTCATGAGTTGAGAATGCTATTTTGGGATATCTTCTTCCTTCATTATGATCATGATGCCACGAGCAGTGTTTGTGAAATAGATTGCTCCATGTGGACATCTAACAATTCATCAATGTGGGGAATGGGAAACTTATCTTTAATGTATTAGTCTTGGTGAGCTCTATAATGTGGACATACACCATGAGCTATCTTTCTTGAATACCATTACCTTTGGTGCAGACTAAGAACTTTGGCTAGAGCATATGTAATGCCAACCTCAACATTTCTTCAACCATGTGCCAATTTCATATTACGGGTGTGAGATTATCACGTATGACTTTGATGTTAGGAGGAACACTCCCGGGAATTAGGTGAATTTCATGATCATGATTTTAGTGGGTGGAAGACTTTTAGGAATATCTTCAAATACTTTGGAATGCTCATGATGATCCTTTGGAGATATTGAGGAATAGATGTCTTATAGGTTTGAACATCTAGTGAGCATAGTTGTGCAATATGTATGATGCCCCTTTTCAATAATTTTTCATGCCATTAGAGGTTATCCCCACCTTCTTGGGTTTCCCTGTGATACTCTTAACTCAATTTCTTTTCCTTCAATGAAAATTTCATAGAAAAGTTCTTGAAAATTAAAAGCCCTTGTTTCTAATGATTGTAACCATTGGATTCCTAGTACAAGATCTACCACCCATGGGTATAACAATCATTTGACTACTCATTACATATTCCCCATAGTAAGATTGATCTTATTTCATTTCACGAGAAATTGATGGTTCCTCCATGCAATCATTACTTGAAGAACTTCTGATTGTTGGATATACAAAACAGTGAGATTTGGATAATTTATAGTGAATGAAATTATAAGTCTTCTTTGGAATCAATTAGGATATTCCTTTTTTATTTTGATGTATCCTTGATCTTGAGGGTTTGAGGAAATTCCAACAAGCTGCATTGCATGATGTCATTAGAGTCCTAAACTCTTCAGCGAGAGTTGCTTCTATGTTTCATCTTGAGATGGTTCTTGTTCTTGTTCTTCTTCCTCTTCACAATCTATGTAGAATAATTTCTTCTCACCACGCTTATGTCCTTTACTGTACTTGTCTGGGTCAAAGCATAAACCTTTTTCTTTTCTTTCCTCCCAATTGTTGAGGTGTCAACCTTGTAGGTTGGTGTTTTAGAAAGAAGGGGCATTGTTCTCTATAGATGTTAGGATTGGTCTTTCTAGTAGCCATAGCCATAGATTTTACTTTCAACATTTTCTTGCCACCTTAAATGCATTCTCAATGATTTGGGTTTCTAAAAGACCTCATGTTGAATCTTATCCTTTAAAGTTCCTATGAATACATCAATCAAGTCATATCTGGAGTCTCCGAGTTACCTTTATATTCAATCTTTGGAAGTTTTCAATGTTCTCGATGGCCAGACCCTTTTGCTTGAGATTTATCAATTAGCTAAAGAAGGTATTGCTCCTTTTATCCTCATAGTGTGCTATCATTTCTTCCATGAAAATTGTCCAAGTGTGGTGATTTAGAGAACCGGCCATCGATACCATACAAATTGATTAGGTTCTAAATATAAAGAAGGAATTCATACCTTTTGTGTATGTGGCACGTGCAGCCAAGATCAATTCCTTTCCCTCCGGCTGTCCATTCCATTCCGTCCATTCCAGTCCATCCTCCATTCCATTCCTCCATCCGTCCATTCCATTCCATCCATTCCATTCCTTCCATCCATCCATCCATTTCCTTTCCGTCCATCCACTCCACCATCCATTCCATCCATTCCATCCATTCCATCCATTCCATCCATTCCATCCATCCATCCATCCATTCCTTCCATTCCATTTCCATTTCCATTCCTCCGTCCATTCCATTCCTTCCAGCTCCATCCATTCCTTCCTCCTCCATGTCGTCCATCCATCCATCCACTCCCATCCATCCCACTTCCGATCTCTCCTTCCTTGTCCATCCATTCCATTTCCGTCCATCCATTCATTCCATCCATCCATTCCTCCATTCCGTCCATCGTCATTCCATCCTCGGCCATTCCTTCCTGTCCGTGTCCTCCATTCCATTCCTTCCGTGTCCGCTCCGTCCGTCCATTCCGTCCATGCTCTTTCTCCATCCATCCGTCCTTCAATCCATCCATCCTCCATTCCATTCCTCCATCCATCCTTCCATTCCTCCATCCATCCTTCCATTCCTCCCATTCCATTCCGGTCCATTCCATCCGTCCGTCTCCATCCGTCCGTCCGCTGTCCGTCATCCGCTCCGTCCATCCTTCCTCGTCCCATTCGTCCATCCTCCATTCCATTCCATTCCTTCCTTCCGTCCATTCCATCCGGTGTCCATTCTTTCCTCCGTCCATCCATCCATCTTTCCTCCTCCGTCCGTCCGTTCCGGCCATTCCTTCCTTTTCCATTTCCTCGTCCGTCCGGCCTCCTCTTCCTTCCGATCCATTTCCTTCCTGGGCTCCATCCTTCCTCCATCCATTCCTCCATTCCTTCATCGTCCATCGGTGTCCATCCATCCTCTTCATCCGCCACTCCATCCTCCATTCATCCGTGTCCTTCCATTCTCTTCCATTCCTTCCGTCCTCCTTCCATTCCTCCATTCATTCTCCATTCCATTCCATTCCTCCATTCCATCCATCCATTCACTATGGCTCATGGGTCTTGAGTAATAAATTATAAATAATATTCTTTGATTTTTTTTACCCATGTTTCGGTTTGAATTACTTGAAGGTTGTGTTTCCCCCAAGTTTTTTCTGCGTTCAACCACGACATGAAAGTAAGCTTGAGGTCTTCGTATGTTGGAGCTTCTTTGAAATCCAATGCTTGCAAATTTGTATAAGAACATGAAGTTTGATTCTTACATTGCAATTAAATTAAAATTATTAAAATATATTATTTGGATGCAATTGATTTTTTTATACTCACAATTCGTGCGACCAATTTTAGGAGTAATCAATAAGGCCAATTTATTCTTCCCATGTTTTTCTATTCTTGCCTTGGTGTCTTTGGATGTGTTTGGGATCCTATATTGAAAATTTTCAAATACGTAATTAGATGTACTTATTGATAAAGCATCATAATTTCATTATTAGATGTGTGACATACCTTCATGAGCTGAGTGGTGTCATTCCTTCTTTTTAGAGCATCTTCTCTTTTGCATATTCCTGTAGGGCCTTTAAATCCCTCTCATGAATCATTGGAGGATACTCATACTTAGGGTTATTTTTGGATAGACCTATATTTTTCTTGATATATTTTAAATATGCATCTTCTTTTGAGGAGAATCTAGATTTGTTGAAGGAGCCCTCACCAAATAGGCCAACCAACTTGTTAATGAGTTTATCTTTTAACTTGGAACTTTGGGAATTCCACATTGTATGTATGGTGAATGGAAATATGTCCAAGGTTAGGTCATTCACGTGTTTATAAAATGTATCGTTTCCTGCAAAAGCGATATTATAATTAGTTTAAAATAATCACATATTATACATACATTTCAATTAGATTGTACATAATAATTAAAACATATCTTAAATACATGGAAACTTTTCTATTTTCATAGGGATGAGCTCATCGTTTACAAAAAAGGTAACTGATAGTGTTCCTATGCTAGTGACATTTGAAGATCTAGGAAAGTATGCTTCAAAATGTGCAAAGCCATGTTTTTCATCCACATCATCATGTGCACATTCTGGCATGTGTTTGTTAGGGTTGGGTGTAGTACTGACATCGACCTTGGGGGGTGTACCGGTCTGAGTGAATGGCATAGTACCAACATCAAATTTGACCCTGGGGGGTGTACCCGTATGATGCTGTGTTGGTGTAGAAACAATGATGGTACCAACACTGACCTTTGTAGGCACATCCTGGGGATCAAAATCATGCAAAATCTCACAGCCAAAATAAAGAGTTTTTATAAAGGACTTGTAAGAGTATGAAAATTAAAATCCAAAATAAATAAATGGGATAATTAAATATTTTGCTTACCCCTTAGCGATGATTTTTTTCCATCGAGGCTTTAATTCTTTCCTTTATCTCTTGTGTCTGCAAATGAATCTGAATCAAAGAAGTGAGTTCGATGTTTTATTTTATTACAAGATTCCTTATTGTTTGGACTGGGTTGGTTGATGAATAAATTTGTTCATCAGTAAGATCTTCCTTCTTGGGATCACATTGAACTGCTTTGGAAGGACGTTTCCTTCCCATGTCACCTTGGGACAATGGTGTTGTCAACAATTCAATGTGAACATACAAATTAGAAAAAATAGGAATAAATTCAAATGCATGATAAATAAAGTTAGTTCATGAATAAGCATGGGACAAAAATATAAAAATGGTTTTGTTGGCCAAATAGTTTAGATCAAGGCATAATAACATGGTTCCTATAAATATTGATGTACATTTGATGTGGTAATTTCCTCCTATATCATAATTACCCATACATCTTACTATCAGTATTATTTCATTGTCTTGGATGTCAAACCTCAACATACACATATGCAACTTGAAGTTACAAAATAGATCTAAGCCTCAACATACATACTAAAATCCTTGTAGGCACGGGGGTAGACCAAGGGTTCAACGGTTCAACAATCCACCAACAAAGCCTTAACTGCCGTCCTTTCAAAACACACAGAAGCCAGGAATGAAGTGTCTGAGGTAGAGGTAGGGGAATCCAGGACTCAAGTGTCTACAACCTAAATTTGGGACACATATATGCTTGATTACATTACTTAATAGAGCACTTAGACAATATTATGCATTAGTTCTTAAACCTTATTCACATACTTGAGGGTTCAGCCTAATTATAAAACAACACAATATTCATCAAGATCTAAGCATGTCTAACCATTCAACACATAACATAAAAGTAGATCTAGTATTCATTCATATAGGAGCCTGAAGCTACTATGCTCAGATGGAATCTAACATAAGATTACAACACTAAAGCATAAATCATCAATAACATATACGACCACATCACTGAGAAACCAAAACCTGAGGATACGTGGTTCACCCCAGTTTGGGTCTACATCAACCAACTCTTCTTCTCTTCTTATTAGTCTCTTCGTCTTCTTACATGCATAGAGCCACAAAGGCAACTCCGCCAGGACTAGAGATCAGCGTCTCACACTTTGCTAGGTCCTCCTTCCCCAAGTTAGGTCCAGAAGCACAAAGCCTCTACAGAGATCTATACTGCAAATCCCTTACAAAACACTTGCACTTAGCACTACAATTCTTAACACATTCATGCACAAATCCAACTAGCCATGCACTGAGCCAATCAATGACTAGTAACTACTTGTTTACATCTCCTGGCTACTTATTTATACATTAAAAATGGGCTAAACATGGGTGAAGCCATGGGCCAACATCCATACCCATTACATTAACCCTAAACCCAAAAATCCAGAAAAAAGGGCAAGATCCCACGATCTCTTCTAACCATTTGAAGTTTGTCTTCGACAGGCTGTTGAAGTCAAAAGTGGTCAGAAACATGACCAAGGGTCTTCAAAACTTGGTGGGGCCAACTAACCCCAACACTCACACATGACTGGAGTCAGTCACTTTGTCAGGAAGTTACGCTACAAGGCCTCTAGCTTGGCTCCGTGCACCTTGCCAGATCCTCCTTCCCCAAGTTAGGTCCAAGCACAAAGCCTCTACAAAGTCTATGCACAAATCACTTACAAAACACTTGCACTTAGCTCTGCAAGCCTTAACAAGTTCGTGCACAAATCCAACTAGCCATGCACTGAGCAAATCAATGACTAGTAACTACTTATTACATCTCCTAGCTACTTATTTATACATTAAAAAATGGGCCTAAACATGGGTAAGACCCGTGGGCCGACATCCCATACCCATTACATAAACCCTAAACCCAAAAATCCTGTAAAAGGGGGGGGATCCCGCGATCTCTGCTTTGCCTGGGCGATTTGTCTTCGACCAGCCTGTTGAGGTCCAAAAAGTGGTCAAACATGACCAAGGGTCTTCAAAACTTGGTCGAGGGCCAACAACCCCCCAACACTCACCTTTGACTCGCCCTGAGTCACTTTGATCTGGGAAATTCTGCTTCGAAGGCCTCGAGCTTGGCTCAAGCTGCCTTGACTTGATTCTTCTCTAGAGCCTCCTGCTTGGTGAAATCCTGAATGACTATCTCAGTGAAAGGTCCTTCCAATCGCTATTCCACTGTGGTGACCACTTGTTCCAACAATGCACCTTGTCCCTCGATCTCCTCAAAAAGTGTGCAGGCTTCGTCCTATACCGACTAGAGTCTCTGGGTCACCTCCATGACTCTACTCTTAATGGCATAGACCTACTGCTAAACTACGTGCTGTTCCTGTGACCTTTTCATATTCTCAACTACTGAAAGCAGTTTTAGCTGCGCTTGCACTGTCAATGCTTGTTGCTTTGCCTCCTGAAGCTATGATTCTAATGTTCTTAGTTTTGGGTCCTCTTCAAGGCTCTCATAGGTCTGTGCACTTCGGTTACTGAGTTTCTTGCATTCTAATGCTAATGCCTTGATTCTTTCAACTGCGCTCCCGACAATTTCTTCCCTCTGATCTCGCACTTCGTATGGGGTGCTCAACACTACTTTAAATTCTAGTTCTGCAACTCTTTATTGAAGATGCTGAATGGCTTGAGCGAGCTCCCCCACTTGGTTCTCAAATGTCTCGTCTTCCATCTGTTCCAATCCTAGCATGAAGTGATGTGATCGAGTGACTGCTTCTCTAAATCCAATCTACTCCGCGAGCAACTGATCTTTCTCTCTCTAGATCTTCTCTTTGTCCTCTTCAAAATTTGCTCGGAGGTCATCTTTCTCTTGCTTCGCAACTTGAATTTTCTCTAGGGATTCCTCCCTTGCTTGCTTGAAGGCCTCTATGGCCTATACTTTCTCCTCCTGTACTCAATGATGGCGAGCATCTTTTGCATCTTCTAATCTACATAGCTGGGCAGGCTCATTTCCTACTTCTATACCCCCTGATGATAACAAAACAGTAGACACTGCGTGACTTGAATAGAGATCCTGCTGTACCCCTTTGAGCTTCGTCTTGACCCTGTCATACATTATCTCCAGTTTGGCTTCATTTCACTATAAAATTTCCTCCGAGGTATCTAATATTGCTACGATTATAAGGTCGATATCATCCATCATAAGTACAGTCTCTAATTGAGGCTTAGTGGCTCGTGATTTCTTCCGCACTGAGCGTTTCTTTGGAGAAACCTTTTTTTTCTTTGACGTCTTAGCTTCTGTAAGGGGATATTTAGGCAGTGTCACTTCACCCTGTTCCTTCTTCTCTTCTTCCCCTTTTTCCTCTTTTTGGTCTACTTCGTCATCTCCTCCTCCTCCAGGTGACTCCAATGCAGTTTCCTCTGACACGTTGTTTATTTCCTGCACCTCTTCCTTTTTTTCTTCTTGCTATTGTTGGGTCCATCATATTCTTCTCAGGTGACCATAGGACTTTCGATGATATCAGGGTTGGAGAGCTTCGTCTGCATGACTGGTATAAGGAATTCAGGCAGCCACTCCTTAGTTCTCTCCTCCATGTCTTCATCCGTTAATTTATAGTATGACTGCAGCTCCTCCTTGGTCTCATCCCTACATGCAATGATGTAAATAAAGTGTCGGTCTGCGCAGAACTTCACTATTGGCCTGAACCGATGGAGTGTATTCAGAGTCATTCGGGGGAATGAATCAATGGCTCATGTGATCTGTAGATAGTAAGTGTGGAAGACAACGCTTGACTTCCACTTCTTCGCCATATCGCTCGAGTACCATAAGGTGGTGAACCTCACGACGAGTGGTTTAGGAGACTCAACTTCAGGGAAGGTATCTCCTTTCGACATATCCTAGGCGACAAAAGCAATGAGAATCAACAACCAGCTAAAGTGAAACTCTTAGCCCTGGTATTGCGCTTTGTGGAAATCTTTCTCCAGCTGGTTGACGAGGTATCTCACCCAGTTCATCTACATCCCTTCGACAGACTTTCCTACAAGGTCGGCGACGAACCCCATGACCTGCGTTGGTCTATTCTTCCTGACGAGCTTGCATGCCATCAACTGACAAGCTAGGTGCACTGCGCATTTTGGATGGAGGCTACCTTGTAGCCCCGCTTCCCTTTCTCCACATTGCCATAGGTGTCCTTTATTCGCTGTGCCATGGCATGATATGCAACCTTCCCTAGGTAAAAATCCTTAGGGTCCGGTCCCTGCATGCTCAATCCATTGATCCGGTGGATCAGTGACAGATCTACAGTGATGCACCTATCCAACCACAGGTACCTACCATGGAAGCATGACAGAAGGATTTTAATGCACGTGTTAACCTCTTGATGTCTGCCGAAGTGTGATATCTCCATCACATTAAGGATTGTTGGTCTCGTGATGTTCATGGTCCATGGCTGGGGGAGTATGTTCAACTTTTTCCCTGTTGTCTTTGTTAAGTACTTATGTGGCATGAGCATTCCATAATTCTTGCGGTCTCCTAAGTTGAAATCACTGATCTTGAGTGTCAGAATATGTCCCAACTGTAGTCCAACTGCATGTATCCCCTTCGAGAGGGATGCAGTGATCAGTGTGTAGTCAAAATATCTTAGAACATTGTCACGACTAACCGCATCAGTTAGGGGCAGGATATAGTCGAGCAATACCAACAGAATGAGCTTTGCATTCACTAGATCATCTCGTTGGTTACTTATTTTCTCTGTCATAGTTCAGGATGGCCCAGATTGACGTGCAGCCACTGGGGATGCTTGTAATCCTCTCATCGACGAAGCCTGTGCTTATGAAGACATGAACTTCTCAACCATAATGTCTATTAGGATCTCCTTGATAGACTTCTCTACTACTCTAAGGTCATCCGACATGCACACTCTAGATCAGATATCTCATATAGGTGAACGGACACTCAAGGTAAACAAAGAGGTTGGCGAGGTCTCAAATGCACAACGTGGTAGCAATCAGTTCTCTATGGGCTCGAATATATCATTTTGCAAAAGTGTCCCTAGTGAGAGATGTGATAGTCTAAAGAGACAACGTCATAACATATTCCTCCAATGGGCATGAATGCCTTAATCAATACTATTCCATCCGTTATGGCGGTCCCAACGGTCCAATGGTGATCTTTCCAGTAATAACTATGTTTCTAGCCATTCTGGAGCGTCGTTCTAATGGTTGAGACACCTCCAACGATCATATTTCTTCGCCGTAGAGAAGTGCCTGTCTGCACTGTTCTGCTATTCTGGCGAGGTTCAAGTTCTGCAAGCCTTCCTTCTGCGAAGTCCTCTATGGAATCTCGTGTAATGTTTCTAGCTTTGCTTTCTTCTTACTAAGCTTTCTCTCTTTCTTCCCTGTGATCTGCGTCTTTGGATTCCTCTTTCAATTTTTGTTCTTATCTTCTCTTACCATAGTTACTTCACACTAATGAGGGTCTTTCATAGGGTTCAAGGGTAATACTTCTTCTCTTACTATTTTTGGAGTAGGTTCTCTTCTCTTCTGCATGGATAAGTTTTTTAAGCCTTCTTAAGTTCTTTCAACTTCTATAGCTAGGTCTCTGGCCCTTAGTTTCTTCGACTGGTCCTCCTGTTCTTCTATTAAGCATGATATTATCCTAGCCATGAAATCCCTTAGTTCTTTCTTTTTCTGTTCTATAGCTTCCTCCTCTTCTTTCCTTCGGATACGATCTCTCTCAATCCAAGTGCTTCCTAACAAAAGTGCAAAAGGAGCAATGTTCTCAACAAATTTAATGACCTCGAATTCTTCTTCTATCGATGTTCCATGAGCAATCATAGGTACACGAGTAAGTATTCCACATAGGGTTATAAAATTTCCTTTAAACAATCCTATTCCTCCTAATGAAGGAATCATAATAGGCTTTGCCAAAAATTCCCAAGTACTTTCTGGCATAATGTTCACCTATGTTTCTGCATCCAATACACAGTCTATGTCGAAGTCTCCTATTCTTGTTTCTATGCACTGCTTCTCTTTTAAGATCTCTGGTAAACTGATGTCTCTGTGATCATTCAATGTTTCTTTCATATACAATAATATAGCCTTTGATTCTTTCTATTGTTCTAGCATATCCTTAGTCTCTTGACCTTCTTCATGGTTTTCTTGTCTCATATTCATCTTTTCAAATTTATCAATCATTCTAGGACAATCCAAAACTTCATGTCCAATAGATTTACAACAAAGACAAATAGGACCTCTACCAAGGCATTCCTTAGAAATATGTCCCGATCTTCTGCAATTATAACATAGATTCAATCCCCTCTTTCTCTTAAACGATCCCCAACCTTTCTTGTACTGCGCACTGGGATCACAGTGATGGGCTTGCAAAAAATTCTTTCTAGGATCTTGCATCCACTTGTTAGTCCAAAAATTATTTCTATGCATAGGAATAACATATCTTTCATTAACTTTATTAGATCTATTCATATCAAATCTTCTTTCTTCTAGATGTGCCCTAGTTTTCATACTAGTGTGAAATCCATCAAACATACCTAGATCCATTCTTTTGAACCAAAACTTTCCACTTATCTTACCTTTATTAGAGCACAAAGCTTTGAGATGTTACCTCTTTTCTTCAGATCCGTCTCCCTTCTTAGCAGATAGCTTCACAAGTCAAGTAGTATACTACACACTACAATAACAGATCTAGGCACAAAGCTTTCTCTTTTCTTCAGTTCCTAGCAATCATAGTTTTATGTCCTGGAAATAGAACCATTTGTTGGCACAGGGGTAGATCCAGGGTTCAACGCTTCAACAATGCACCAAAAAAACCCTAACTACCGACCCTTTCGGGAACACCTGCAACGTAGATGAAGTCTCACCCGAGGTAGAGGCAGGGGGGTTGTAGGACTCAAGTGTCTACAACCTAGCTGGGACACAGACCTGTGATTACAAGACTCTAACAAAGAAATTAGTCAAAAATATGCATTAGTCTTTAACCCTTATTCACATCGCAGGTTAAACCCTAATTACAGAACAACGAAGTATTCATCAAGATCTAAGAACATCTAACCATTCAACACATAACATCAAAGTAGATCTAGTATTCATTCACATATAAGGCACTAAGCTACTATATCAGATGAATCTAACATACATAAAGCTTACAACACTAAGCATAAATCACATCAATAACATATCAGCCACATCTCACAAAGAAACCATGACACAGGATATACGTGGTTCACCCCAATGTGGGGCTACGCCCACCAACTCTTCTTCTCTTCTTATTAGTATCTTCCAATCTTCTTACATGCACAGAGCCACAAAGCCAACTTCACATAGGATAGGAGATCTGTGCGCACCTCGCAAGATCCTCCTTCCCCGATTTAGGTCCAATCACATAGCCTCTACACAGTCTATGCACAAAGAACTTACAAAACACTTGCACTTAGCTCTGCAAGCCTTAACATGTTTGTGCACAAAGCCAACTAGCCATGCACTAAGCCAATCAATGACTAGTAACTACTTCTTGCATCACCTAGTTGCTTATTTATACATTACAAAAGGGGCCTAAACATGAGTAAGACCGATGGGCCGACATCCCATACCCGTTACATAAACCCTAAACCCAAAAAGCCCGTAAAATGGGGCGATATCCCATGATCTCCGCTTCGCCTGGGCGCTCTGTCTTCAACCAGCCTGTCAAAGTCCCAAAAGTGGTCAAAGATGACCAAGGGTCTCCAAAACTTGGTTGAGGGACAAAACTCACATCCCATATTCTTATTCATATTTAATCTCTTGCTTTCCCATAAGCTTAAGCCCAATCTCTATCAGTAAAATAGTCTATTCCACTAAAGATTATGTCAATTCAAGACTTCATCATGACTTTGTTTTAAGGATTATTATAAAATCACCCAATCACCAAAAAATTAAAATCAAAACCACTCATGTACATTGCATAGGATTTTCAGTGGATTTCTAAATCCATGTTAAGAACTCTGCAATTAATATTTGATTGTGATTTGTCTTGGGTAGTTTTAAGAGTGCAAAGGCATGAAGAGATTTAAAATTCATATAAATAATCCCTCCACAATTTATGATAGCCATCAATGCAAGTGGATATGTGCATGATAAGGCCCAAGCATATCCATTCCTCATTAATATACTATGATCAAAATATATGCAAAGTATGTTCAAATACATGGATTAAGGCCATAAGAGTATCAATGCAGGTTGTTTTAGTATTGGTGAAGGTGACACTTATTGCTACTGACACATATACAATTAGATCAATTTATGGTTTATAAGTTGCTAAATCAAATCAAATGAATGCACATATATTTAATATATAAGAGCTATTGGAAGTCGATT